>CM055439.1:824713-1060340 GCA_029228465.1 Salix viminalis | reverse complement strand
ATTCAGATCAGTACGGTTTCAGAAATCATGAAAATCTGAAATCAGCTCACCCCTACTCCATGAAAACTGTTGTTTCAATAATATTTTCTGTCTTTTTTCTCGAAAAAATGAATCATAGAGAGATTACAAGATTTCAATTGGTCTGCCACAATATTTTCTTTCTTCGAAAGAAAAGGCTAGCTGGTAAATTATTCTTGTCTTTTCCTGCTGTAGCAGGTTATTTCCTTTAATCCTGGGGTCACCTTTGCATCAGAAAGATGTGTCATCAATCAATTTTGCTTTCGGAATTTGTGTCGTTTGCATCACCTGGCCATACACATTAGTGGCCTGAGCAATACTGATGTTCCACGTGTGTTACGAGTCAATTATTGAAGTTTACTTCTCCTTCATGGTTGAAAGTATGTTCTCAGCGCAATGCCTTCCATAGATCCAACTACCAGTATTTACAGAAGCTCAACGAAGGACCAGCCTATAAACACATTAGAAGGAAGTCCTTCCCTGACCTGCAACTGTAAATTGCAATATATCCTAGCCTAATTCAAGTACCTCACCGATAATAGAATCCCGGCAACAGGAAGTAAAGAGTGAGACCATGAGCGGGTAAAATATGAACTGCTTCGTGTCTTCATTCAATGTTTTGTAGGAACAGATCAAGCTCACCTACATGTTTGATTGTTTTTTTTTGTCGTTTCAGAAAGCAGGAGGAGGAGTACCGAGCAAAACGGCTGAATATAGATGAAAAGCTTCTGGAGAAACTCGACCAACTAAATGGAGTGGCCAAAAAAGCTGAAGTTAACGATAAGAAAATCTTTAAGAAGGCGCTGGATGACCTTGTTAATGTCAACTCACTCTTCACGATAGCTGTGTTCGTGGGGTTATCCGTGGCTTCTCGCAACCAACATAGCCTTGATAATCGAGATGAATGCGACGCAGGTCCAGACGTCGCAAAGAGACTTGTTCTCTTCGAAGTTGTATCTTTTGCTTTCTTCCTCTTATCCAGCCTGATAGCCAAATCGCTCAAGGTTTATCTCAACCTTTTCCCCCCTGATATATTCGAAGGGCACAAGCTTTTGGGATGGGCTAGGGGCATTGCCTTCTTATCCTCAGTGACGGCATCGACTACTGGGATTGTGCTTTTGACACATTCAATGGCCGATGTTGTCCAGATAAAGGTGGGGAAGCTGTCCTGTGGAAGCTATTATGCCGTCACTGCAGTAGCTACGCTCTCTGTGATTGTGTTTATTGGCTTGCTTATTTATTTGCCATCAATGTTGTTTACTATTTATTATGTCATGTTCCGGATCCCAAAACAGGTTAGCTCAAACGATATGGCATCTTAGGGTTTGGTTAAAGAATTTCCAGTGTAAGAAAAAAAATAAAAAAGTGCTATCCTGTATTTTTATTTTTATTTTTCTCATCTCGAAGGGCAGTGAAATCCTGTAAAAGCCGTTGTTATTGGCGTATCCCATATTTGGAGCAAGACTGGTATTATCATTTTGACTTTCCGATTCAATTTCACTTGTCCATGAGGGGTACCCTTGTGGCAGCGTGCTGTCTTCTTCCACGAAGTGGAAAATATTTCCTTAGACAACTAGTCAGCCTACGCGTTAAGGTTTCGAGGAATACCTGATTTTGTGCATCTTTTTAATTTCCAGTTATTTCCCTCCAAAGTATAAACCATTGACCATCTCACTTTTACGGCAGAAAACCAAGCCATGTGTTCCTCAAGAAAAATTCTGACAACCCAACCATATAACTCGAATCCTGGTGCTGACAGACAACCGAATACCTACCGATTAAATGGGTGTTTGACTCTGCAATAGTTTTAGTTTTAATGATTATATTTAATTCCAGAGTCAAAATGTTTGGTCAGAACCAAGTATTGTTGAAAATAGTGATACTGCTAATAGCACTGCCGGCACCATGACTATCAGCGATCACACCAGTGGTTGCTTTGAATCACGCTATATTACAGAAGATCATGGGAGCGCAAGCATATTTGAAGTGGATGATGATGGGAGTAATGTTGATGCCAGCGGTCAAGGTGAACAGGAAGAAGGGAGAGGAGAAGAAGAGATTGATTTTCAATTCGATGATGCAGTAGGATCATCTTGCTACCATTCTCCATTTGACATGGCACAGGAGAAGATGGAGCTGACGGAGCAGGAACATCATGGGGATGAGCCACCAATGATTAGAGAGATCATGAAGCAGTGGAAGCACGAATGTATATAAAATAATATTTTTATTATAAAAAAAAATTATTTTTAATATTCATACATTAAAATAATTCAAAATCAGAATTATCAAATAAGTTATTTGGGGTGTTTTGAAATTTTCAAGGATCTTACTATTTATCTACCAATTGGCCCAAAACAAAAGCATTAAATATTACTGTTTATATACTTTGTTAACAAATTAGGCATGGATTCGTGAAAAAAATTGTGGCAATCAAATTGTAATGAAATTCATTTTTTTAAGAAAAATAAATACAAACAAAATAAAATAAAACAAGTAACTAATATTATATTACTAGTTATAGCTTGAGCTTAAAAAGAAAGAGATGAAAGGATCACCGAGACCTTCACATATAAATGTTGTTCAGTGGTAAAAATACAAGTAGTTTGATGAGAAAAATAATAATAATAAGTGTCTAATTTACTTGAATTATTAATTACATTATATTATTATGATTATTAAATCTATATTCTTTTAAAAAAAAACAATATATATAGATATGTGTGTGTGTATCATTTAAAGTAATTTCATAATTTAACATCAATATGAAAAACATAGCAACCATATATACGAAATTATTTTTCATTAAACCTAAAGCTCATCTTTAGTTTTAACCAAACACTTCAATTTCTTGTGAAACTGCTTTTTTTTTACCTCAACCACAACAACAACCGCAATACCAAACAAGTCCTAAATATAACACCTCAAGATTAAAAGTTTTCAGGAAAGAAATGTAGTTCAAAAGTTCAAGTCCTCCCAAATGCTTGAATTCCTGATGCAAAAATAGGAACTTTAAATTGCCATATAGGAACTTCTGTATCTAGCGATGTTTCCTTTTATCCATCTATAGAAAAATCGAATACATTTTGTCTACACTGGAAAAGACGTTTTAAGAGTCAAGAAATTAGCAGCTTAGAGGCTTGTGTATTTCTGAAAAACAAGCTAAGAATGAAAGTTTGCGTTTCCACAGGCTGGCACTGGTAGTAGGCGGTGGGAGTGGGTGCTTGCGATTTGTGCCTGGTTTGCTCTGTGGTAATCTGTGAAGGACTGTAGACTAGGCAGAAAAGATTTTTCACCAAGTAGTTCATAAAGTTCAAGCAATAGCACGATGGTTTCCTAAATCCTGATGGAAGAAGGAAGAATGGTATGAACTGCATGTGACATGGTTTAAAGAGATCAGACTGTCAAGGACTTGTACTGGCATGGAGAAATTGTATCAGATTCTTCCTTTGGAGATATCTTAGCAAGAATAGTAAACAAAGAATCTAAGTTATTTTCAGAATTTCTGAGTCCACACCTTACTCTGCTCCATAGTTGTGTCTCAAATGATAAGAAATGGTGGGATATAGGTCTCATGGTGAGAAAATGAAGAAAAGACCAGACTGATACGAAGCAAAGGGCAATTCAGCTGAAACTACAGATTCAGACTACATTTCGGAGAAAAGGTAACAGCATCTCAAAGAAGTTGTATAGAGACAAGCCAACTAGAATGAAGATAGAGGCCAGCAGAAGCTACCTCCTTGATTCGATTTCTTTTACACTTTGAACTATGTCATCAATGTTTCTTGATAAGTGATTGGAATGCTCCTCCATATCTCTCAAAACCATATCAAGCTGTTCTTGATAAGCTGCAGATCGCTTTCGCTCTCGTTGTAGCTCAGCAGTCAATTCTCGAATCTTTATATCTTTCTCATCCTACAGAATACATAAGAAATAACTGCATGGTAAATAGAATATAGTAACAAGGTTACTGTATAAATGGTTGAAGCCTGTATCTTCACCTCTCACAATCCTGAAAATGCATATTAGATTGGCATCGAGAATAAAAGGTGTAGAGATCAAAAAACAAAAAAAAACACCATCATCTTCGAGGTTGCGGTTGGACGTTGAAAGAAAAGTCTGTATATAATCGATCTAGGAGCTTACACTTTCAAATCAGATTCTAAAAACTACAGATTTCCTATTTTAGGGCACATCAACGCAATAAGGATGGACTTGAAATTCGTGTATCCATGTTTGTTACCATGACCCCAAAATCAATCAAATGTCATTTATTAGAGCTTATAGAGTGAACCGGAGCGAATCTTTCCTAATAAAATAAGAAGCACAATAATTTCCTGGGAACTACTTAATGCAATTTTATACACAATAAACACCCAATGCCCAAAAGATTCTTGGCTATAGGAGGAAATAGCCTCAATGAAGTATTTTACACAAATACACTTCCCTAAGTTCAAGTTTCACTCTTTTGGTGCTATCTGGAAATTGTTCATGACTCTGGATCTGGAATCCCTTGATTTAGTCAGAGAATCAAATGCACGCTTCAGATTTGAGAAGATTGCTATCTCAAAGAAAAAACACTTGTTCACTCAAGTCAAAATTTAATGACTTCTCTCACAATTCACATTCCATAATCTCACACAAAATGAAACTCAGGCATGACTGGTGAGACTACCCAACAGAATCTTCCATTTTGAATAAAGTAGGATAGCTTTACAAAATCTTTCATTTAAAGTAAGAAGGCCTATGAATTTGTTCGTTGAAAAAAAGGTAATGGCACATAGAACTGCTGATCAATGGGAAGCTGAAAAAGGTTCGAACAAAAATGACCTGAACAAAGACCCCAACTTCTGTAAAATGACAAAAGTGTCCTCTAGCTGTTGGTAGTGGTACAAAAGTGAACCAGAAGGCCAACAGTTTTGGCCATTATACAAGTACCGCCTTCCTCTAATGTCATAAATTGATCATAATTTATCAGCTCTATTTTCTGCAGTTGATAGAAACATCTTTCTTGTTGACAGTCACTTGCAGAAACCCATCCTTTCCGGTGAATATTCTTTTTGCTAGAACAGATCTATATTCTGGACGTAAAAGGGATCATCCAGATAGCACTGTGTCAACTAGTAATCATGATTACAAAATAACCTTCACCTTCCAAACCACCCTTGAGTACCTGCTATCAAAGTCTCACTTCACACATTATAGCAGTCGACAACATTAATTTGAAGTTTGAACATTCCTGAGGTTGGAAGACAGCTTTTCTAACTGTAGTGAGTAATAAATGCAGATTTGCCTCAAAAAGACATGTAAGAATCTCAGGAAGCCCTTCCTGAATGTGGTTTGTCTCTCTACCACTCAACGAGTTTATCATGCAATCTGAATAAGAAATGGACATTGTTCTTCAGGAAGTAAGATGGATTGCCTTTGTTCCCTCTGACTGGGCTTACTTTTCATCCTCCAGTTGCTGGCTCACTTTTGCAGGCCATCCAGACTATGATGACAACTGACTTGGACGCTCCAAATTGTAAGATTGACATGAATTGTGGGATTATCTTCATTCGGTGGTTTATAGATTGAAGATAATCCATCTATAAATAATTTATTTATAGAATAAGCTACCCATCAGCTTATTAGATGATTGAGACTTGTAGCCAATTCAGCATTCAAGCAAAATAACTGACAACAGAATCTACTGATAGATCAACATAATGAACATCAATGCAAGTGAGTAACCCAGAAATTACAGTTTGGTGACTAACAAGTGGAAACATGTATATATATATATATAAGCAGTTAATACTTTTTTCTTAGAAGAAAAGGAAATGAGATACTTTTCTATTGCTGCACTCACCGGTGTTTGAGATAAAAGCACAGTCCGACGACCATTAGCAGGTGTAGGTACCAAGGGATGGTTGTGCTCCTTTACAAATCTTGTTACAACCCATTTTCCTGCTTTCTCTTTCTTCACAACTATCATTGCCTTGCACCCTTCTCTTGTAACTGCTCGAGGTTTCCTGTTTTCACTTCTTCTTGGTCTTAACTTACGAAATCCTTCTTTATTGCAAACAAGTCGACGCCAAACAACCTTCCCATCACGCATTGATCGTCGAAATGCATCGACACGCATGATAAATCCTACATGTGTAGCATATGCATCATAGAACACCTTGGCAGCCTCTTCAGACTCAAACTCCATGCCTACACATGGTTCAATATCAGAACTTGCGTCACTAATTGCCAACTCTTTACCATTAGAACTCTCCACAATTTGATCCATGTCTCCATCTTCACTCATAGAAGCAGAAGCGTTTTCATCCACTGTTAGACAACACCATACAAACTTAATTAGTTCAGTTGCAACAACGCAAAACAAAAATATTGCCTATGCACGAAGAAAACTCTTTTATCAAGGATTCTTCTTGATATCAGTGTATGCTCAGTGCAGAATCTGATCCAAGAAATCCACTTGTGTCCCATCATGTTATTTCAATCCAAATGCTCGAAATTTTATAGTTTAAGCAATTTAATGAAGCCCATTTTCTTGTACAGCTACTAACAGAACTGGTTTTTTCAAATATCAATTCCCAAAACATACAGATCAAAAGAAATAGAAAGTTTCTAGGTTTCGTACTTTACATACATCAAATAAGAGATATGAGCTTGGATAAAATGGCACCCGGCCTAACAAAACTTTCTTCTGTGGTTAAAATGATTGAGGCTTCATCATCATATTGAACACACCAAATATACAAAATCAACAATAACAAACGAAAGGTAAAACGAAGAAGAAGAAGAATGGGAATGTGTAAATAATAAATTGATTCAAGAATTGTGAAAGAAAACTCACTTTGTGATTGAGACATAATCCAAGTCCAATGCTTGCAGTATGGACAGGAATGGGAATAGAAATAAGAGGGGAGTAGGGCGGTTTTACCCTGGTTCGTTGGGTTTGAGAAGTTGGAGGAGTCTCAAGAAGGAGACCAGAGACACAGGGTTTTTTTTTTTTTCTGCTGGGTTTTCTCTACCTTAGTGGAGATGTCTTGTCTGTCTGCATTTTTTTTTTCTGTTTTAACTTTTTATCATTATTATTAAATTAAATAAAAACAAATCCTCTCTCATTTAATGTGTACATACCGTTCACAATTTTATTTTTAAAAAATTGTATCTTTAATTTATTTTGTGGCGATTGCACCCCTTTTAGACCAAAATCAAAGATAATTTAATGCAAGTTGTTGACCATGATAAACTTAAAGAGATAGAGGACCGAAAATAAAAGAAATGTCATAAATAGGTAATGAGTTCAAAGTTCACAAAAAATGTTTATTTTAGTCCTCTAGGTTTACAACCTGTATATATTTGGTCCCTCCATATTTTTTGAAGTCGATTTTAGTATAAAAAAGAGTTAATTTTTGTAATCTTTTAGCTCCCTAGTTTGAGAAACGAAAGAGAAAAATCACTACATTTCAGCATAAAAAAGGAAAACGTTGTTGTCATTGATTTTAGCCACCAAAATAATTGATTTTTGTGTCAAAGAGTTTTATTTGGTGAGTGGAGCTCAACTAATGTGTTTTTAACCTTGAAATGACATAAAAAACATAGGTTTAAGTTAGGAAGAATTTTGATTTTGAGATAATTTTGAGTTTTGTGGTGGTGTTTTTGTAGTTTATTAAAGTCATTAATGGTTGTGCAAAGTATCTAATATAATTTTTGAGATGTTTGGGGTCAAATTAAGTTTTTTCAAGTACCAAAATAGGTTTTTCAAGTTTTTTCAATAAAAAAATATATCTTATTTTTTCAACCACTGAGGTGGCCAGAATCTAGGGAATCCCAGAAAACATATCGCTTGGGTTTTTTTTCTCAAAAACTAATGGGATGGTTATCCCTCATGGTTACATTTCAAAATAAAAAGGCATGTGCACAGGCTATTCTTGTAAACCCATGAGCCACCCTTCCTTTAATTGGTCAAGCGTTAACATGGCTTTCAAGGCCCAACATCATCTAACCTTTTTTAAAAAGAAAAATCATGTTGTTTGATTTTTTAATAGATTTTTTTAGATTATATTTCAATTAATATCCCTTCTCTCTAATACTATTCTAATTCATATGTGTTTTTTCAATGTTATATATAATTGAACTTTATTTTAAATAGAAAATAAAATTAGTTATTTTTTATAGTATTTCTAATAAGTGCAATATTGTGAGATTTGTTTCCCCTTTAATTTTATTCAATCAATTGTATGTTTGTTTATTTTCATTACCATCTTATTAAATAAAAAAACAATTTTAGTAAGCATGGTCATTTAACACAATTTGATAAATGATTTTGTGTGTAGGATCAAATACTTCATCTATAGTTGCCTCACAATTTTTGTAGATACATATTTAATTATTATTAATGACTTCTTTTTTATTTATTAACACAGATGATTCTTAATTTATTTAATTAGATATGCTTGTAAGCTTCTTCTTTACACACACACACACTTAATATTTTCTTATGTTAAAGAACATGTTGAAAAAACCTACATGTTCAATGTTTCTATTTTCAAATAATATTTTTAATTTGTGTAACCTTTCATAATATTTGTTTTTGCCTCTTATTTATTTATCAATTTCATATGTGTCTAATGGGCCATGAAATTAACAATCATGCAAGCCTCCAGTGGCCGTGAGATTTGTAAGACTCGAACTAGTGACCTTAACCTTGAAATTAACAATCATGTAAGCCTCATGTCATAACCCAATTTTGAGTTATTCCCTAAATCCACCTAAAAATAACAAAAACTAAAATAAAAGGGGTTACTATCGGCATAAAAATCAAGGTGAAAATTTTGGACATTTTTGAGAGCTCAATCGTACCTCTTTTGTGCCTAGAAATCAAGGAAAATGCAAATTCAAGGCTAAAGCAAATTATTATTGGATAAATCTGTGTAAAAATTAAGTCAAAACATATAATTATATTTTTATGGGCCAGTTTTATTTAATCGTTCGCCAATTTAAAAGTGTAATTATGTTTGAGAATTAATTTGGGAGTCCAATTGAAGGATTTAATTAAGTGTAAGGACTTAATTACACTTTAAATTAGTCAAATTAATTTTATTAAGGGCTTAATCGATAAAAAATCAAGTTCTTGATTCTGGTTCAATTGAGAAGATGGGAGTTTTCGAATACCAAATTGAATTTTTCCTAGCCAAATTATGTAAAGTCAGGGGTCAAATTGAAGACATTGAGAATTTAATGGTCAATTAAGGGTCAAATCGCACAAATCAAAAACCAATGACCAAAAAAAGGCGCGCAAAGTTAAGGCTGATATTGAAATTCTGACGGGGATACAATTGCATAAAATTATAAGTTTAAATCCAATTACGGGTGCAATTAGAACAATTACAAATTGGGGGACCAAATTGCCCTTACACCTTCTTCCAAAATAACAGTCCCGACACAGCGCACGTCATCGCCTTCACCGCTGTCGACAGGCCTCCTGCATATGTCATCGCCGACAGCCATACTTTCAGGTATGCTGCCACTGGAGGTAACCCACTGTTGCAAGAAACGGTTACCTTCTGCGCCTATAAATACTGCATGGAGAAGCCATGCAGATGGGGAGAAAAAACAAGGTGATTCACACACAAAGAGAGGGAAAATTTACAAACAGAATTTACGTAGAGAGAACGGGGGAAAACGAAGGAAAAATCATGCAAAGAGAGAGGAGCAAAAACATAGAGAGAAGATGAAAATAATGCGAAAAATTGCAGAACTTGCAAGCTAGCGACAATCACTCTTCATCTTTCCGCGTCTTCGGCAGAGTTGTCAGCGATAGCTCTCTCTTTCTCTCTCCCCAACAACTGCTCTTCTCAGCTGGAGTTCTCTCTCTCCCTCTCAATAAGCAGCTCTCTCTCTCTCTAAAACTAGTGATGGCCACTGTTAGCTCTCTCTCTCCTCCGCTAGCAGCCTTCCCTGAGGCACCAGCGTCTCTCTCTTCTCCAGAAGCACGTGCAATAGTCGAGGACTTCTTCTCCGACGCAGCAGCAACAACACCAGCAGCTACAGCACAAAACCAGTCTCTTGCCTTAGAATCTCTAAAAGACCAGTTTAGGTTTCCTAATAACCATAATACTAGGTGGCGACTCCCTTTTTCACAAAATAAAGATAAAACTCCGACATGAATTCTCCGCTCACGAAGAGGGTCATCACGCTCTCGAGAAGGGTTGTGACAAGATGGCAACTCCGCTGGGGACCTTTGGACTAAAATTGGTAATTTGTTTGTTTATGTTTTGTGTTGTTGATTTTTTTCTGGTTGCTATGAATGGTTTATTTTGTTCAAAATCTTTAGTATGCATCTTTACATCCTGTCATACATGGTATATCGAATATGGGTAAAAAAAATGTCATATCATGCATCACCTTTATTTTTGGGGGGGCACACACATTAAACTTTAAGTTAAGTGGAGGACTAACAACTAACCTTATGACTTGAGTCAAGGTTTAAGTTTGTGTAAACCCCAACTCTTTGTTGAGTGTTTAGACTGGAAGTGATTGGTATATGTGTCATCCCACTATCTACTAAACCTCCATATCGCTTTTACGAGAGTGATCACTAGTAAAGCAAGAGACCCTCTTTAGAGACCAGGTAGTAAACCTACCTTATATCTCACATAAAGGAACTAGAACCTATCGTTAGGGTGTATGCTCCATAATATCTTTTAGCATAAAAAGGGGGGGCTAAAAAGCATCGTGACTTGCAGGTCTTATGAACAAAATGGCCACCACTACTAAATTTTCTATCATAGAATATGGGAAAAAAATTGAATTGTCATAATTGACTGAAGGAGACTGCCTTAAAAGCGATGCTAAGAGGTTATCACCGATCAAGAATCTAAATTGCATTATGAATGAGGTGAACAAGTTAATGACTCATTTACAGATGTGGATAAGGATGCATTTTTTAGAAAATACGGACACTTGGTAGAGATTGCGAAGGTAGAAGTTTTAAGCCCAGCAGTGCGATCTCTAATTCACTTTTGGGATCCAGACTATCGTTGTTTTTCTTTGGGGAGCATAGACTTATGTCCTACTATGGAGGAATATGGGATGTTGACTGAGTTCTAAATTATCTATACAGGAATTATTTTCCTTTGAAATCTAACAAAATCATCCCCAAACTATCGAAGTTGCTTAGAATCCCCAACTTGGAAAGATTTTTAGAGAAGAATGTTGCTAGTCTAAAATGGAAGATGCTAGAATTTGAGCTAGAAAAGAAATCTGAATCAAAAAGAGAGAGATTGATTGCCTTAGGCATGTTTGGCCTTGTGTTGTTCCCAAGTCAAACAGGTATATTAAGCTTGGTTGTTGTTGCTGCTTATGTAGAATATGAGAATACATAAATCAATCTAGTGGCCTCTATTTTGGTTGAAACCATCATAATCTTTAACCATTGTAGAAGGACAGGAAAATGAGCAATGAAATGTTGCACGCAGTTGCTGTATATCTGGATGGTTAGCCACATTGAAACAAAAAAGGTTGTTTTTAATATTTTTGATGGTTCAACCAAAAACCATTGAGGATAATGGAAGAAGAAGAATGGGGAGATCTAGACAACCAAGGCCGGGTAAAGAAGATAAAAGGTTTACCTAGTAGTGATTTCAAATGGAGAGCCCCTTAGGTCACAGCAGTGAATGTCCTAATAAGTTGCGGGCAAACATATTGGGTTTCATTGGTAGGGATTATTGATTACATGAGTTACTCTCCTGCCCTTGTGGTAAGGCAACAAGGAAAATACAGATTCAAGTATGTAAAAAATAAGTCAAAAGATATAATTATATTTTTATGGGTCAGTTTTATTTAATTGTTGGCCAAGTGTAATTATGTTTGAGAATTAATTTGAGGTCCAATTGAAGGATTTAATTAAGTGTAAGGATTTAACTATACTTTAAATTGGTGAAATTAATTTTATTAAGGACTTAATCGATGAAAAATCAAGTTCTTGAGCTTAATTCGGGTTCAATTGAGAAGATGAGAGTTTTCGGAGACCAAATTGAAGACATTGAGAATTTAATGGTCAATTGAGGGTCAAATCGCACAAATCAAAAACCAATGGCCAAAATAAAAAAGGCGCGCAAAATTAAGGCTGATATTGAAATTCTGACGGGGATACAATTGCACAAAATTATAAGTTTAAATCGAATTGGGAGTGCAATTAGAACAATTACAAATTGAGGGACCAAACTGCCCTTACACCTTCCAAAATAACAATCCCGACACAGCGCACGCCAGCACCACTGTCAACAGGCCACCTGCACATGTCGCCGCCGACAACTATACTTTCAGGCATGCTGCCGCAGGAGGTAACCCACCGTTGCAAGCAACGGTTACTCCTGCGCCTATAAATACTGCATGGAGAAGCCATGCAGGTGAGGAGAAAAAACAAGGTGATTCACGCAGAGAGAGAGGGAAAATTTATAGGAGAATTTACGTAGAGAGAACAGGGAAAAACGAAGGGAAAATCACGCAAAGAGAGAGGAGGAAAAACATATAAAGAAAACGATAATACAGTGAAAAATTGCAGAACTTGCAAACCAACGACAATGACTCTTCATTTTCCGCGTCGCTGGCGACAACTCTCTCTTCTCTCTCCCCAACAACTGCACTTCTCGGCTGTAGTTCTCTCCCTCCCTCTCAGTCAGCAGCTCCCTCTCTCTCTCAAACCAGCAACAACCACAGTCATCTCTCTCTCTCCTCTACCAGCAGCCTTTCCTATGGCACTAGAGTCTCTCTCTCTTCTCCATAAGAACCTGCAATAGTCGAGGCCTTCTTCTCTGACGCGGCAGCACCAACACCAACAGCAGAAGCACAAAACTAGCCCCTTCTAACGCCTACTCCGACCACCACAGACCACTATTTCCAACGCCATCAATACAGAAAAAAACACATCGACCTCCTCTACACAACAGAATTAACAGGCACGCCATTCGTCATAATCCAAAAAAAATCATCTATTGTTCATCATCATCTTTGTGACAGGGGAGTGAATTAATTCACTCCCTCGTCCCACTGTTCTGCAAGCAAAACAGTGAGCTGGGTTGGGCCGAGGACAAGGCCCAGTCTAGCCATTAAAATGGGTGGGTCGTTTGGCCCACCTAGGGACTTGTTAAAGAATAATATAAATCACATTTTGGGGCCTCACCTAACAGCTTAAGTTTTTAGGTGAGATGGTTCCTTAACATGGTATCAGAGCCTTTTTGACCCAGCGGTTACGAGTTTGAATCTCACCACCCTCATTCTATTTGATAAAAATCAAGCACAGGGTAGTGTGGGCATATGTGCAAGCTTCAAGCCCAAAGGGCTTTCACTTGAGGGTGTGTGTTAAAGAATAATATAAATCATATTATGGGGTCTCACCTAACAGCTTAAGTTTTTAAGTGAGATGGTTTCCTTAACAGGGCTGGCAGCCTGGCCCCTAAATGATGGGCCTCTTTGCCCATCAGGGTTGGGCAGCCAACCCCAAAAAATATTAAAAAAAATAAATAAACAAAAAAAATGTATTGTTTTCATGCATACGACCAATACGCTAACATATCTTAAACATTATTTTAAAAAAAAATATTCAGAGTTTAAAGAAAAATGTGTTTTAGTATGGATTTCGTAAACACAAAAAAAATCTCGTATTTTTAGGATTTTACAACATGTTTGTAAAATCCAAAGGGTATTGGCCAATATTCCAAAAATATCAAAATCTTATTTTTGGGGATTCATATTATTCACTAGTTGATATTTGGGTAAAGAAATTCTAAAGAGGTTAATATCCAAAATATTAGTGGGGATAATTCGTTGTTATTCACCGTTAATATTTGGATAAAGAAACCTTAAAGTGGTAAATATCCAAAATACTTTTACAGGAATAATAAGTCATTATTATTTAATCAAAATATCTTTGAAAGAAACCTTAATCATAATCGGGAACATTTCATCTTTGACTCCACAGTGTATGAAATATCAAGGCAAAAATAGGCTTTTAAAGCGCTTTGAATTTACTTATATTTCCATTGCATAGGTTGTAAATTTGTGTCATTTTCTTTGCAAACTCATCCTAGGAAAAATGATTTAGATAACACCAACATCATAACAATCATAAGGCAAACCAAAACAACAAGCAACTTATTTTAGGTAGAGCGTACTATGAGTGTTAAAACCTTCCCTTTACGCAATCAGTCTCTTGTCGCAGAATCTCTAAAAGACTAGTTTAGGTTTCCTAGTAATCATAATACTAGGTGACAACTCTTTTTCATAAAATAAAGATAAAGCCCCGATATGAATACCCCGCTCACGGGGAGAGTCGCCGCATTCTCACAAAGGGTGCGACACCTCTAATGACCCTAAAGTTTATAAGACCCAAACTGGTTATTTTTAAACAAACTTTAGAACCTGATTAGTGAAGCTATGCTACTCGGTTAAACAATTTATTCAAAATGTCAAGACTTGCTTTAAAAAATTGCTGGGGCAGAGTGTGTTATAACCAAATCCATTGGAGAGCAAAATTATGCGTTGACATCTCTTGGTAAAGTATCATGGTGAGGATTTGTAAGAGCTTGGTCACTAAGCTATGTTATCTTTCTCTTAAAGACACTTTCCATTAAGATGCTTAATCTCTTGGTTATATAAATTAAATTTATTTATTCTTTTAGGAGGATGGTGGTCAATGCCAGAAACTTGCTAAAAGATTTCTTGACGATATTTGGGACTCTTAGATGATTAAAACAATGATTTTTCACGAGAAATTAAATAAATAAATATTATTAGCGAGATACTCTGGAAAATAAAACATGCAATTGAGAATCCTATCTCCAATGATATGATGACAACTGTCCATAAGCCAGTCGTCCCCTATCTCTTCTTTCTCTTTAAAAGAGAAGCAGCACGGAGAAACATGCGATCAACCTCGTCAAAGGAAGGTGCATCGACATCTTCCCCTGTAGGGGTATCCACATCTTTCCCCGATGTCGGTCCCTTTTTTGAGCCAAGACATATTTGGCGCAAGTGCTCCTCAAAATCTTCAGGCTCTCCGTCAGCTTCAACTGAAAACTTCTCAAACTCTTCCATATAAAGTGGACGTTTTGATGTCTCCTCCGTGTCTGTGTCAGAGTCGGTCTCAAAAATGTCTGATAGATCTTCCGAGCCTGATGCAATTCCTAAGTCCGTGTCAGGACCATCCTCAGAACCTTCATCTTGCCTATCAATGATTTCTTTCAGCTTTTCTGAATTCTCCAGTTGCTTGCCTGAAATGCCTCTAGATTCTGCACCATCAATGTCAGTCTCAGGGGTTTCTTCTGTAGGTTCAGTTCCATTCCCAACTTTTCCTCCAGCCCATGCTTGAAGCAACTCCAGGTCCTGCTGTAGTCTTGGTATACACCTCCTGACAGCCCTTAGACCATCCCTGCATTTTGACTTATCCAAAGCCTGCACAAGGTTTAGAAGAGAGAAGAAATTAGCTCATGGAAGGCAAGATCTAAGGCTTTTTAAGCTCTCTCTAATCAAATAAAAGATAAAAAGTGAAAACTTCGCTCTGTTACCAAATAATATGATAAAAGTGAAACTTCGTGCAATTGCACGATTCTACATGAAGACTTAAAATAATGATGATGGATATTCATCCAAGCCCAATTTTCATAACCAGTCATTAAGGCCTTAGAAAATAAAAAGGGAGATGGAAAAAAACCTTCTTTCTGGAGAGAGTGACCCTAGGTGACATAATCTCTGTTGGTGGCTGGGAATAGTTCTTCCCTCTGTACATGATTATTGTGTTCTCTTCATGAATATCCAGCACAATCCCTCCAGTGAATCGAGCCAGTTCAGCAGCAATCTCCTTGACTTCCTCTGGAGTGAATGTCTTTACCACCACTTTCAGAGTCTGATGTTTCTTCCAGTGCAAGTGCATGTTAAGAATCACACCCTGGTATATTCCCCGTCTGCCGACAGGTACATAATTTTTGCACTTAAGGCCCATCTTTAAAAAGAAGAAGTGTTCTTCTGGAGTCAATATCTCTGGATCATGAGTTGCTTCCGAAGATTCTTTTGGTTCAATCTTTTTCAAAGCTTGAACAAGCCTTTCTTCTTTCCTTTGAGCCTGCAGAAAAAAACAAGCTAAGCAACAAAATACATTGAAAACAGATCACAAGAGCCATACAGTAAGCATTTTGGAGCAAAATAAAGAGTTTTAACTACATTGTAAGCCTCCACAGCACCCCACCTCAATTCCCGAACCAAAAAGGTACGAATAAAAACAGAGTATAACATTCAACAAAAGAATATTATGAAGCTACTGAACCAGAATACATCAATCTCAAGGTATCTATCAATATGGTTGAAGCAACACAAATTAGAGAGAACAACAAGGGGCTTGAATTTTCCTAATCTGTTATACTCGCTATATTTCACATTAAATCAACAAAACCAAAACTCACCCTTCTCAACTTGTATAAAATTTTCTCTTCAGCTGTCATTCTCTCGTACTCTTTCTTCTTCTTCCACCTGAAGAACTTTAACCACCTCACCATCGCTCGTTTGCCTTTGAGCTTCGGTCTCTTCACTTTAATATCACTACCACTAAAGACCGCCGCGGTTTTCTCAAATTTTTCGGTTGGCTCCACAACTTTGTCAACATTGTTTAGAGATGGACAAGAGTGAATCCATAAATGACCCACCAAAGGAACAAGATGCCCTTTAACGCTAAACACTGATCTCTGACCAAAAACCTTGGACATCACATCAACCAAACTACTAAACCATGAGTTTAATTAATCTTCACTAAAATTTGAAGTTCACTGATAAACGAAAAACTCAAACCTAATTAGGAAACAGTGCAGTTAAAATTCCTGTTTCTTTTTTCTTTTTCCAGAATTCAAGGGGAAAAAATGAAAAGCTGAAATGAAATGCACACTTCACAGGGAAAGAAAAAAAAAAGCATTAACCTAAAAAAACAGAAAGAAAAGGAAAGGAAACACGAGGGAAGGGAGAGAGAGTTACCTGGTTCTACAGAGAAATGAATTGGAAGAGATTGTGAAATGAATCGGGTGGGAATTCTTAAGGAGGTGAGATTTGCAGAGACCAAGAGTTTCTAAGGTTATACACCTCTTCATCACCATTTTTCTCTTCTCGACGCTCCCCCCTTGGCAGTCACAGTCCGTTTTGCCTTCTGAGTAATGGACTAATCGGCTCGAGCCTCGAAGTACGTAAATAGCTATTAGCCCTCCGGCAAAACGTATTAGGCCCAGAACATTGGTGGTCGGTTCAGATATGTAACTTGTTTTTAAAATAATAATTTTATTATTTTTTTAAAATTATTTTTAATATAAGTAAATCAAAATAATTTAAAATAAAAAATATCTTTTTCAAAAAATACTTTCAAACACAATAAAAAAAATGTATATTTATTCAAAATATCACTTATTTTATTTCTTGGATCACAACTATCGGACTCCAAAGCTATGTTTTGTGTTTACTCAAAATATGGTTTAGAACTATTTATTATCAAAAAAATACTATTCAAATTCAATTCAAAATTCAATAAGCATTGATTTTTTATATTCAAAATCAATAATAATGAAAGATATCTCACTTTGTATCAATTAAAAAAGAAAACTTGAGAATAAATGGCTTAATCAAGTGTCATTTGCAATGTTACATGCCAAAAACTAGTGCTACAAGGCTACTACATTATTACAAATCATCGAAGGAGAAAGTAGGATACACTCCCAATAAGTTCAAAGTTGACTACTATGAGAGTTAAAAGAGATTATTGAGTTGTAATATCATAACGAGCAGGATAATTTTTTTATTTAAATGTAGTTGGTATGATACCATTGATAGAAAAAATCAGAGTAGATCTTCATCATGGTTTGGTTGAAAATAACACAAAGGTTTAACTCTACATCATCAATGATATCTTTGTTTTCTTTAAAAAATACCAACAAGTTTATTACATATACACTTTTTCTTTTAGAAATGATCGTTCAAGAGTTAATTGGTTATCCATAGTAAAAATCAAACCCAAAGGTCATGTTCAAGTTGTTCAGGATGGTGATGATGAAGTGATTATGGGAGATGATACCTTTTCAACTTGAAGAATTAGTTAATCCATATTAAGTTAATTTATTTATCAAACGCTAAAATAGGTTAAACTCTCAACCTGACCCACACCATGATTGTCAATTTCATTTCGATTGGTGCTTCTTTTTTTCAATTGGAACGGAATGTTTCGGTTGTAGAATTGTGTGTATATATCCGGCACGCCGTTTTGGAGTTGTACTTTATATATATATATATATATTAGTTCAAAAAAATTAGTTCAAATCCAATAATAAAATTATTTAGAATTGTGCAATTTAATCTAAAAAAAGACACAATAAAAAGATTTTTCTAAATAAAATTATGAATATGTATAATATTATAAGAATATCATCATTAATCTCGCTATGTCATTATATTCTCTGATTGCTCTAAAATTTTAACATAATATATATAAATATATCAAGAGACTCCTCATAAAATTTCATCTCAATCTAACGATTGGATTAAGAGATATGATTGATATTGTAAAATTATTCATTATTTAAAAAAACAAACTATTTGGCCGAAACGGAACATGAGGAACAAAACCAGAATGTTTCGCCCAGTATTTTCCAAAAACTCTGAAATTTGCAGGAATTTAAACTGAGATAATAACGACGTCATTTTGTCTTTTTTTAACTAGTACGAAATATCTTGACCTGTTTCGGATGAAACGAAACGAAACTGACAACCATGTAACCAACCCCACCATTAGATTAAAGGTATGTTTGTGAAACACACCCTAATGTCTTTCCCTTCGTTTTTAATTTGTGTTTTATTTTAATGCTTAGCTAAACAAGCCTAACAAAACCTTAAACACATTCTAAAGAAATTAAGGATCATTTTGAAATTACTTATGGTTCACTTATATGTTTTTAATAGTTTTGCATAATATCAGGTTCTAGACTTATATTGTAAGATACAAATTCGGTATTAAAAACACTTCATTTTCTCTAAAGTTTGGAAATAAAAACTAAAATTAATAAAAAAATCCCTCATTTTTTAAAACACAAAAAAAAATCAAGAATTTCATTTAATATTAGGTTGAGGATTTATATTGTAAGATATAGATCCAATATTAAAATACTCATTTTTCATCAAAATTTCTAAACAAAAATTTCAGAAAATTTTTGAAAAAACTTCCTCATATTAAAAAAAAACAAAAAAAATATATTTTATTTTGTGTGAATATGAATAAATTATAAAATCTTCATGTATATTTTATACAAATAATAAAAATTTTATTTTCATTGTACTTTGAAAAATGCAAAAACAATAATCGATTAATGAGTATCACAATATATTGTACACATCAATATAAAGGTGAAAGGGAAACTTAAAAGAAACACCAATACATGACAAGTCCAAAATATGGGTTCTTATTTGATATGAAGTTAGAATTATACGAAAAAGGTTTGCTAAAATCAAGCGAAGTATGAGAGCTAAAACTAAAACACCAAACACCAAATTGAGAGTTAATTGCTTATGATCATGAGAGGATTGAGTAGTCTTGTCAATCAAGATTATTTAAAGCAAAAAAGATAAAATATTTTCCATATAAAAAATTTCACATCAATAATAAGTCATATAGTATGATTATAGATTATAGGAGTTGTGCTAATGGAGCTAGTATTATGCTTCTTAAGAATTTAGATTTGAATACTATAAAGTATCACATATCTTGTAGATTTTTATGGTTAGATAAATATGGGGAAGTAGAGGTTAATAAACATGTTTTGGTTCTGCTAATATTATGAAGTTTTATGCGATGCTATTATGTATGCATATGAGTCATTTGTTATTGGAGAGGTTGTGGTAGTTTGATAAAAACGCTGCATATTATAGGTTTAACAATAGATATCCTTTTGTAAAATATGAGAAATTTATCACTCGTGTATCATTGTTACCAAAATAAATTTGTAAAGACCAATTGAAATTGAAAATAGAAGGCCAATAGAAGTGAAAATTCAAAAAATATTGTGAGTCATGTATCCCGACGTTGTGTTTTTCACGCTTCGTGCTCTGCTATCCTTAAAAGGGAATGACGCGCAGTAAAAATATATAGTAGTAAAATTAGGACTCTAAATCTTAGAAGTCGCCATATACTATTAAAGTCACTAGGAAACCTAATGGTATACGAGAATTTGGATAAGAAAACTTGTTGTGCAAGGAAAAGATGCATCACCCTCAATGCACCCTACCTAAGAGAAGTTGCATTGTTGTTTGATTGTTTTTTTCTATATTATTTTTATTTGTTGGTCTGTTTTAATGCTAGAAGTAAATCTCTTTCTATGAGAGAGTCTAAACCTCTTTGGGAGACAAAAACCTGATCATTTTAAAGTTTGACAATTTTTTACACTGAAAAAAGGTTTTTTTCAATTATCTGCGAATTTATCTTACAATGTAATTTTACACCCTGATAGCTAAAACAAAATAATTATTATTTATATATATATTTTTTGACCAAATTTCAATGAATAATTGTAAACTAGTTACGATATCTAATTTTTATTTCAAAACTTGAGAAATACGCTAATATTGTATATGAAAAATATTCTTGAAAAAATCTTGGAATTCAATCGTATACACGAAAACACATATTTTTTTTGTTTATAAAACATTTTTTTTTAAAGAATTTTTTATACAAATTTTGTATTTTCTATTTTTTTGTGGGCTACCTGCATAGCCTTGACTGGCCGAACGACCTATCCCTTTGAAGAACTAGACTGCCCAGCCAGGATGGGCCGACTGACCCATCCCTTTGGTGGGATGACAACCTATACTCCTCTTTGGGTGGGCTCCAGTCCAGGTGGGCCGATAGTTCCGGACCTAGCTTCCAGCTTCGATGGGTTGATAAGCCCACCCATTTTTGGATTGGGCTACCAACACAATAGGGAAGGTCAGCCCAACTATTTTTGGAGCTAGTTTCCCAGCACGATGGGCCAATAGGCCTACCCATTCTTTGTGGCCTGGAGAGTTGCAATAAGTTGGATGGTTTACGTTATTCTTATTGCTGCCTCGTCAGAGACCACCACTGGGTTGCTGGCGTTGAGGAGAAGTTGTTAGTGCTAAAAGGGAGGGGTGCTAGGTGGTAGGCTAGCTACTGTTACTTGAGGAGAGGGATGCAAGCGTAACTGTTTTTAAGAGAGAGAAAATTGCCAATCAAGAGAGAGAGCGTTAACTATAATCATTCAAGCATGCAGCGGTGGGTTACCTCCTGTAGCCGTGTGCTTGAAGAGTCGTTCATGCTGCGGCGAGTCAACAGGTTTTGGAAGAAAATGCAATTGCATTTTCATCCTCAATTTGTACAATTATATCCCGTTCAAAATTTTAACAAATTTTAACAGCAGCCTTAGCGTTGCATATCTTTTTTATTTGACCATTGGTTCTGCATTTATACGACTCAAAATTGACCATCAAACTCTTAATTTTTTTTTAATTTTGCAACCACACAATAGGCTTTGAAAAATTAAAAGATTCAATTTAGCCTCCATATATTTCAATTGATCCATTAATAAGTGAATTCATACATTGATAATTTTAGATTCGCATTATCAATGTATGAATTCACTTATTAATGGATCAATTCATACATTGAATTCACCTTTTCAATTTTTTTTCTAATCATTTGATAATTTTAGATTCGCATTGCATTTATTAAGGATTAAATTTCAATTTAATTTACAGAGTTGGCATGGTCTTTAATTATCATCCTGATTTTTGTTTGTGCTCGATCTTCCAAGAAAAAGTCAACTTGGCACGGGCAAATACCATCGTTATTTCTTGAAAAGCATTTTTTTTAATCATTTTTTAATGCTTCCCATTTGCTCCGATTTTCTATGTTTTTGGGTTGTAATGTAATAAGATTTTAGTTCACTGAGGAGGCAAGTAAGAGTGAAGGGATCTTTGCTAAATGCCAATTTTCTTCACTCTTTGCCAAATGCTAAAGGCATAATCCAAATGTAAGAATGTTGAACTTGAAATGTGTTCCAGTCATGTGCCCATAAGATCACAGGATTAAAGATCATATGGGCGAGTTGCTGGAATTACAGATAGTAATAGCTATAAAACTACCCTTTTCAATGTTGCAAACGAAGAAATTGCCTCAAAACATCAAAGGTTAAGGGACAGAGTGCGTTTGCTAGCTTGGCTTGTGAAGCAAATAAAAAAATAAAATCAGAAAATGATGTGCCAGTAGAATAAGGGCCTAGAAAATCAGAGGAGAAATCAGGTCCAGGCGAGTGACTCTGGCTGAATTACCGTCTCTTTCGCAAGTTTTGTGATAATAAACTGTCTGGATCGTTTTCTTTCGAAATCCAGGCAAGAAGCTGACTTGCTTTCCTTTTTCTTTTTCGACAAGAAAATAAATAAATAAAGCAGTAGCAGATGAGAACACGCTACTTACCATGCCATGGAACGAACCATGGGGCAGCATACACGAGGCAGGAGGAAGGAGGCGGAGTGGGGCTGCGCTGAGCGAGACGAAGATGCTGCAGCAGCAGAAGTATTTATAGAGATGGTGAAGATCCGGAATTAGGGTTTTCTAAGGATGCTGCATATTGGGTTTTCGGCTATTTTGTTGAGTGGATCGGTAATAGTTATAAGGCCCAACACTTAATAAAACTGCGTTCTGAACTTCAGTACTGTAGTTTTAGTAAATGTTTGGCTGTATTATTTAGGTTGTTTTTTAAAATATTTTTTATTTAAAAATATATTAAAATAATTTTTTTATTTTAAAAAAATTAAATTTGATATTAACACATGGAAATTATTTAAAAGCACCAAAATTTTTTAAATTAAAATAATAATAAAAATTCCTTTTTTTTTTCAAAATCAAAGAGAATGTGCCAATACTTTTCAAATTATGTTTGTAGTGTAAATGATTCCATGCGAGGAAATCGAAATTAATAAAATACAACTACATAATTAATAATTTGAAAAATAATTTTACAGCAACACACACCATCTTACTAAACTCACTTTATTATTTTCTCTTTTTATTTTGGTTTAATAAGAAGTAAAAAAAAAAAGAATACAAATGTAATGAATTTAAAAGAGAGTAGAGCATGCATCCTGTAGAAATAGTTATAGAAAGGACAATAATTTTATAGTTCTCACAACACACAACACAAAATAAAAATTACTAAGAACAAGTTAATGTAAGACTAAGTTTACCTAACTAGTTAATTCACGTAATTATTTCTAGTGCTACATTGCGAGTATGGTTCCAAGTCAATTTTGAATGTAAGAGAATAAGGTATGCATATATTTTTGATATCATGAATTTGGTTATCTAAGAAATAGAAAGATGATGTTTGTCTTTAATATTATATAATAAAAATATGCTAGCTGATAAACAAATAAAAACGTAAACACACGTGGAAAAACATTGTACATATCCCTTGATTTATTGTGGATTATAAAAATAAAATTATGATTTTTCCCTCGTCCAAAATATCAAATAAACTAGACTTGAGGGGTAAAAATGTCTTATTACAAGGTTAATTTATCATTCTCTATTTGTTTAGGGGCAAATATATCTTTTTAATTTTGTTCTAACAATTAAATTATTGTATCACCATTAAAGTTTTTTAAAAATAACATTGAGTATAAGAATTTCATTTTACTATAAAAAATGTAATGACTTCATTACCCTTTTTGCTCGTGTCAAGATTATAAGGATAGATGTGGGTGAATAAACAAGAAATTCTTGTCCTTTATCAATAAAAGAGGAAAATGGAATTGCTACCTAGTATTATAATCACTATCAAATATAATGGTTTACGTGAGTTTAGATAAGTAAATTGGTTGAGCAAAGAGTAGACATATCACCCCTAGTATACCCTGTTTATAACAAACTATTTTGTTGTTTGTTCTATGTTGAGTTTCTTTTTATTAGTCCATTTAAGTTTTGAGAAAAAGTTTTTTCTCAATAATTTATTTATCTCATCAAGTTAAAACTAAGAATTTTTTTTGAGACTTTTAGGGGCATGTTTGGGTAGAAATTAAAATAAAGACAAGTGAAAAACTAAGAAAAATGTAAATGGTGTGTTTGCTAAACACACTTTTAGTCTAGGGGGCGGGTTGGTGGGCCTACGACCCAAGCCTAACTCGATTTAGTAGTAAGGCTGACAATCAACCCAAACTTTTGTTTTACATGGGTTGGGATGAAAGGAGTCTAGCGGTCACTAGCCCATGTTAATTATATACTTGCTATAGAACATGAATTATTCATATTTTGCATGCAAGCTTAAACAGTGACAAGCTTTACAAGGAAGGGAGTATGATGAATTATTCATATTTTGCTATAGTGATCCATAATGCAGTCTTGTTGTTCAAGCCAAAGAGTGAGAATAATGCTGCTGCTGCTATAGTTTGAGGCTGGTCAGAGTGGAGAGAAGGTTGCTTGCCTATTGGGGGTGTTATTGAGAGAAGGATGGTGTTGTTTAGAGTGAGTGGTTTTGGACCAAACCATCAACCTGGTATTCTCAAAAAAGGCTGGTCCAATCAATGGTTTCGGACCAGTGTTGTGGCGACTACAAGAGGTACTTGGCTGGAATGGTGCTGGGAGATGATACTCTTATAGAGGGTGAAGGTGATGTGTGTTTTGTCTTGTTTAGCAAAGAGAACAAGTGTTAATAATTTCCCTCTTTTAGGTGAAGTAAACAAAAAAGAGTGAGATGGGGTGAGATGGATGAAGAGGGGAGTGCATAAGGCTATCCTCTATAGAGATTCTCATCAACCAATTTTGAGGCCAGAAGGCATCAAGGATGTCTTATACTTTCATTTCTCAAAAGATTAATTGAGGATGTGATTTCAATAGAAGTTCTTGGACACTCCAAACCAATTCTCACAAAATGATCAAACTGCTAAAAAACAATCCACAAGTTCCTCCAATTTGTATTGTCATAAACTTGAAGGTCACAATATCACAATTATACAAATGACACTTGGAAGGTCGCAATATCACAATTATAATGAGAATTGAAAATTGGGGTATCCTGTGCTCATTTTGCATTGTATCTTCACAAACTTAAGAAAACTGGCAACCCAGGAACCAACAACAAAACAAGCAACCAAAACAAAAACCCCCTCTAGACTGGATTGTTTTGAAGGACTCAGGTGTGCACCCAATGAAAGCCCTGACAAGGAGATAATCCCCACAATTTTCAAATATTCTTTTACACGTGGAAATATGCTCATGATTAAACCCACAATTTTCATATTTTCAGACATGGGCTTGCTTAAAGTTATTTGATGTACGATTCCAAAGATTTACAACTCCATATTGCCTAGGACTTCTTTGGCAGCAGACACCATAAGATAAGAACTAAGAGTTGATCTTCAAAGTAGTGTCCACAACATGAAATTTCCAATGCTAAACTAAGAATTACAATATCTCAAACTGCGTGCAAATCTTGAACTTCGCAATTAATCTCAAAATACCACTTAGAATCTCAAGTCAAGTCGTAACCCTTTATACCACTTAGAATCTCAAGTAAAGTCATAACCCTCTCAATGGATAAAAATCATAAAAAATCTAAAATTTAATGTTAAGATGATTATAGTCGCAAACTTTAGAAGCAACAATCATATCTATCTATCTATTAGTTTCTCTCTGCAAAGTTCAGTCATTTGACTCGTCTGGAGCATTTTTTTCAATGACACTATAATCACATTTACCTTCATTTGCTGACTATTCTAACAACATCACATAATCCAGCACTAAAAGGAAAAGTCTCACTCTAAAGGAAGAATTTCTATGAAGTTGCTCTTTTTCTTAAAAAAAGAAAAGCCACCCGTGCAACCGTAAAAAATGGAACTTATTTAGATAGCCATTGCCAGAGTTCCATGCATGGTATATCTAAACCAAAATGTCATTCCAAGGCTCAAACTGATTAAACAGAAACCTGATCCTCCAATTGCTTCAAGAAATCTACTCCCAAGAAACATGCTTATCGAACAAAGTTGAACCGATTCATACAAATGAGAACAAGTGATCCTAAGTTTTCCTACTTGTTTCTTTCTCTTCTCAAAAATACTAACTTGGTAAATTTGTAAAGCCAACCAAACATGCTCATCAACACCTTCAATAAATATCAAACTGCAGGTAAAAACTTCCAAATAAACAAATTCATAGGAAGCCCAATTGAAGGGAAATCTTACAGATACCCAACAGAACCAAAACAAGAAAATATTTCAAATGTGCACATTATTTAAAATTTTAATCTCAGAAAAAGTTAGCACATTCAAATTACGGAATATCCCAAGGCTTAGGCTCAGGCACAGCAACGACCATACCTTGGAGATCCTGGGTAAGCACAACCTGACAACCCAATCTTGAATGCTTGTTCAAAACCCTAGTTCTCGAATTCCTCTTCAACACATACTCCTCGTCATAAGATCTCGGGGGCAGCTTCTCAAGCCATTCCTCCGCGATGTTGACCTCGCACTCGGCGGAGCAAGCTTCGATCTCCTCCAGGCGGTGCGAAGCTGGGTCGATTAGGCCGCTGTTTGTTAGGGCTTTGAGAAGTGTTTGGCCTGAGAGACCTACGATCTCTCGTTTCTGACCATCCGGGTCGATCGCGGAGAGCTTCACGATTCTGTCAGCGACTTTGGCGGATGAGCGGGTGAGAAGAGATTTGGTGAAGGGAGAGAGAGAAGGGAGGCGGTTGAATTGAGAGGAGAGTCTGTTCAGAGTTGATATTGCCATTTCTTTGTGTTTGGGTGCTTCTTCCTCTATTTTACAGCGTGGGTACGAGTTATAGTATTATGTTAAAATTAAAATTAATTCAAATTATATAGTGGGTGATTGGCTCTGCGGCCTCACCTGTGGTTAAAGCAAACCACAGGGCCAAACACAATAAATACCAAACAGCTAAATATATTTTGACGGTGAGTCCCACCATTTCTACATCAATTTGGCCGCAGACGCAAAAGCATCTGCGGCCCATGTGCAAGACGTGACAAAACGCAGAGCACCTCACCTCTCTCGACAGTCCCCCTGTCCCTCTCTTGCCTCGTCGACAGTCCTCCCTTAGCTCCCTCTCTTGCCTTACTGACAGTCCCCCCTCACGGAACTCTCACCTCATCGAAACTCTCAGTTTGTCCCTGTCCCTCTCGTTAACACCATCTTAGTTTGTTCTTCACGGAACTCTCTCTCAGCCATCTCCGATAGCACCCAAACCACCGTCCCGTCCCCCTCAACCACACCTGCAAAAAGTTGACCAGTCCCCCTCCCTCATCGACAATCCTTCTCCCTCACCTCCCACTCTACCTCACCAATAGTCATTCTCCCTCACCTCCCTCTCTACCTCACCGAACTCTTAGCTGAATGAAACTCTCTCTCAGCCATCTTCGAGACCAACCAATCCACCCACACACCCTCAGGTTTGTCTCTCCTCACCCCCAGCTCCAACCACGACACCCCGTCTCTCCTCACCCGCAGCTTTCCACTGACAGAGCTGCCCACAGACCCGTCTATCTCACCGTCAGCTGAACGTTGTAGATCAACGAGGTAGCTCACCCTCAGCTCCACTGACCCGTCTCTCACCTAGGTATGTGTATTTAACCCAATTTTGTTTTCATTTTTCTGAACAATTGATCAACAACTTTGTTACTGAACTGGTTGTGAATGTGAAATTGAGGAGAGAGCATGAAAGTTTAACTGATATTTAGTGTTTTGTTGTGAAAGTTTAACTGATTCGAAAATTGTTGAGTGCAGTTTGTTAGTTTGTTACTGGTTTGCTATCTACGTTATGGTTTAATGTTACTGAACTTGTTTTGCATCTGAAATTGAGGAGAGAGCATGACAGTTTAACTGGTATTTAATGTTTTGTTGTGAAAGTTTAACTGAATTGAAAATTATTGAGTTCGGCTTGTTATTTTGTTACTGGTCTGCTATCTACGTTATGGTTTAGTGTTACTGAACTTGTTGTGAATCTGAAATTGAGGAGAGAGCATGAAAGTTTAACTGATATTTAGTGTTTTGTTGTGAAAGTTTAACTGATTCGAAAATTGTTGAGTTCAGTTTGTTATGATTTTGGAAATGGTATTAAGAACACTTTAAATATTGATATATTTTCTGTTTCAATCCATGGTTAAACTTTGTTTTTGTTCTTGTTGATTTGCTGTCGTTACCTATATTGTTGGTGGCTGGATGTTGTGAGCGTTGAAGTTGGTGTTGGGGCATGCCGTGTATGTTCCGTTGGGAGACGATAAGGAGATTGGGATGATGGTTTTGGAGAAGAAGAATATGGAGTTGTATGTTTGTATGGTAGTGATTCATTGATGGAGGGGCAGGAAATGAGGCCTATGTTGAGTTGAAAATGGAGAAGAAGAAACTGTGCTGCGAAATTTTTGTTCAAAGTATGTTTAGTTGAAGTTTTGTATTTTTGTTAATTAATTTCTGTTGTGAAATCTTGTAAATTAAGGTTTGTTTAGGTTAGTTTGTGTAATTAGCAAGTATAATTCCTGAACTTTTTGTTGTTATACTAATTGTTAATTGTTGCGAAAAAATTAAAATTATAGAATGGAAGGTGGTGAAAATATGGATAAGGCTGACTGGACAAAGGACATGTTGCATACTTTTTGCGACATATGTATTAGGGCAATTGAATTGGGAATGCGACATACAATGTATTTTGATAAAACTGGTCATTCATTGACCAAAGCACAATTAAAGAACAAGTGGGATGAGTGCAAAAAAGATTGGAAAATATGGATGAAGCTCATATCTGAAATTGGGGTGGGATGGAGTAGTGAATTGGGGACAATCGTAGCAACGAATGAGTGGTGGAAAGCTAAAAGTCAAGTTAAGTTTCATTATGTCAGATATTTAAATTTATTTTCCATGTTTCTGAGTAGCTTATAACAAAATATTTGTATGAATTATGTGTTTATGTAGGAAGTTAAAGGTGCCAAAAAATTTAGGCATGCTGGAATTGAGTCTACATTGAAGTTCAAATATGACAGGATGTATTCTAGCATTGTGGCTATCGAAGAGTATGCGTGGGCACCATCATCAGGAGTGCAAGGTGGTGGTAATTGTTCTCAGCCTGGCACTAACAATGCGAACATTGACGCGGTGGATTTGGAGGAAGGAAGTAGTGATTCGGAAGAGGATAGAAATCCTGCATCTAACAATGACATTGCGCAATTAGTTGGGGGGTGAACATATCAAGTAGCAGCAACACACAAACGAGTGGAAAAGGAAAAGAGATGGAGGCTGCTGAGGGTCGCACGATGAAGAAGAAATCTAAGAATTCGGCTAGCATTGGCGTTCAACTAATGTCAAAGTGGGGCGAGCTAGTTGACAGTATGTCAACGAGGAGTGATTCAGCTTCTTTGCACATGGATAAACAAGGGTGTAGCATTCATGAGGTGATGGCTGAGATCCATTCCATTCCTGGTATCCGAGCTGACATTGATTTCCATGACTTCGCATTAGAATGTATGCTCCAATGTAGGAGGAGAGAAATGTGGGCTACGATGGGAAGTCTTGAAGAAAATTACGATTGGATGAAGCAGATGCACACCGTACTAAACAAAATTAACTAACGGTATGACTATTTTTTACACTGTAAATCATTTCTGTGTTTTGCAATGTTAGCTAAATGCAATGTGTGATATTATTGTAATCATTGCTTGATAATTGATGTATACGTTTACATTGACAGATTTATTACTTGGAAAGTTTTGGTAACATAAGTTTGCAATTCGCACATCGTTGTCGATGAGTTTTGTTGTTGTATTACTCGGTCTGTTATAATCATTGGTTGCAATGAGTTTCTCTTTATTTGAATTTGTATTTGAATTGTTAGCAGCGTTTGTATTTGAATTTTAATTCCCTCGTTATTGTTTTGGATACATAAATTGGTTGTATTGTTGTATTAATGTATGAGTGAGATTATTTTGCAATTTGAATAATTTTGCTCATGCTCTCGGCTGATTTGCAATATTTTTATAGTTTGTGCTGCTGTTGTTTTCTGGTCTTTTATGAGCTGTAAACTGACAGGTGTTATGCAAGGGAAAATGAATTATACAGTTGTGACAAAAATATAACTATTTAGTCACATGTTTGGCAGGAAACAAAACAGTACAAAGGTGCAGCGAATGTGAATTAATGTTTACTAAGTGACAAGTAAATAATTCAAATGGTTTGCATGTGAATTATTGTTTACGAAATGACAAGTAAATAATTCAAATACAATGCATGTTAATTATTGTTTACTAAATGACAAGTAAGTAATTCAAATACAATCCAAAAGTTGCAGAACAACATGTGAAAAATAACATGATTCTTCAATCAAATTTTCTATATAAGTGGGAGTGATTCCCAAAATATTTACACTCACACATTTACAATCTCAAATACATCTTTTGAAGAGCAACTTGGCAAGAGAAACAACATTCTACAATTTACAGGTTCATTCAATGTTTTATCTTAACTTCTTGCAATATTAATTTATTTTTTTCAACCTTATTTAGTTGTTTTTGTTTAAGGGGGTATTAAAAGGTTTTTATGGAATGTGAAGATATGGATGACCCTTGGTATAACAATATAGTTAACGAAGATTTTGATGGCGATTATGAAAATGTTATAAATTACGTTGAAGAACAAACTAATTATCATGCTTCTGGAGGTGCTAGTACATCAATGGGAGGTGGTGATGATGGAGGTAACGATGGTGGAAACAACGAAAATAAAGATGATGATATAGTAACGACGACGACGACGATATTGTGATGATGATGACACCGACAATGAAATGGAATTTTGTAGGAGACAGTTTGAGAAGGAGAAATTAATTATATGTACAGCTGGAGCTGTAGACTTGTATTACATAAATTATATGCATAAGAAACCATGTATGGTTTCATACAATATAGGTATGCGTTGGCTGACCGAATTACTAAGTGGTCATTGGAAACGATGTGTTAATATGTTTAGGATGGACGCAAACACTTTGATGAGTTTGTGTGTAGATTTAGAAACACAGTATGGTTTGAAGCCTTCAAAACGCATGTCCGTGATGGAAAAGGTTGCAATATTTTTATTTACGATAGCCATTGGAGCGTCTAACAGGGAAGTGCAAGAGAGATTCCAACATTCGGGCGAAACTGTTAGTGGATGCATAAATGAAGTCCTTGAAGCTGTATGTTTGTTTGCCGTGGACGTCATAAAACCATCAGATCCACAATTTACGAACACCCCAAGAGAAATTGCAATGAATCAAAGATATATGCCACATTTTAAGGTCAAGTGTTTTAATTTTAATCAGGTGAAAATGAATTTCTATTCTTTTATTCATGAACCAAATAATGAGACTTTTCGCATTTTTCATGTAGAATTGTGTCGGTGCAATTGATGGAACACATGTTCGTGTTTGCATATCAGCGGAAAATCAAGTTCCATTTATTGGAAGAAAAGGTGTACCAACCCAAAATGTTATGGCTGCTTGTAGTTTCGACATGCAATTTACCTTTGTGTGGGCAGGATGGGTAGGTAGTTCAATTGATGGAACACATCTCCGTGCTGGAATCTTCACTTGACCCATTACATCCCTCGTCACCAGGGCATTGTACCATAAACTATTATTTTTTCTCTTTTTTACCAATAAAAAACTTATTTGAATACAAAAGTTCAAAAAAAAAATTGAATCCAATCCTATTCACGTACTGAAATAAAATTTCCAAACATCTTGAAAACCTTTAGGTGGGCTATATAGCTTTTAACCCCTCTTCATTGCTGTTCATTTTTTCTTGATTTACACTCGGCAAATAATATAAAACATACATCTTTCATCAATTCGATGTAAACAAAAATAATTAAAATAAATAGACTATTAGTTTAGCGATCGAAAAACATAATCACCACCCCCATTGCGTTTGCGAGAGGTACAAATAATCTGCGGACAAGGAACCTTCAACGAACCAATAAAAGTCTTTTACCGCTTGGCCCAGAAATAAAAGAGACTAAAACGTTTAACCCTGAAATGGGATAATCTGTAACGTGGTCGCTGAATGTGATCATGCCGGGACCAAAAATCAACCTAGTAGACTTTATTCATAATCAAAAGAAAATAAATAAGACAAGGGTTTCCTCAAAATCCACCTTGGGTTGATGGTGGTATGCCTGCAAACACAAACAGCACTGTCCCATCAGAATCCCATTTGCATCATAGAACCAGAAACCTCCAATTTGAAGTGTCGCAGCATACTGTCAATGGTGGTACGCCTGCAAGCACACAAAAGAAAACTTCCCCTCGAGTTGCATTACTGTAGCAAGTGAAGCCTGTGATGGGGAATCCAAAAGTGCTAAAGTAAACCTGAAAGGCAAGCAATGGATTAGATGCATAGCTAATGACCGAAGCTAGGAACATTTTGTTTCCTTCCACGTTATGCAAACACAAAATTATAGACACCTTCGTACACCAGCTTTCGTTGCAGCACCAATCAGATGTGTACAAGGTAGGCAAATAGGCAGAAAACATTCACCAGGGTTCATTTAAGACGCCACAGCAGAAATACAGGTTGAGCAACCCCCACTAGAAGAAAAAATAACAAAAATATAGACATGGAACACGACAGATCAGGTTCCAGCATGCAAGAGCCGAGGAGAGCTGTCCAAAGCAAACTTAAAGATCATCATACTAATCATTCCATCAAGCAAAACATCATAAAGGGAGAAATTGTTATTCAAAATCATGGGCAATCAGGACCTGGAAAATCAGCATCTCTACAGCTTTATAGCAGCACTGCAGTTGATCCAAGTAAGTATTCGAGTTATATTAAAGTTTTATTTAAAATGAATAGGTTTTGCTCTACCTGCATTCAGTCATAATACTAAAGAACAGAAGTTTATCATCAAGCTCCTTGTGATCTTCTACTTCATGCTGCATCTATTAGGCACAGGCAAAGGAAAGATGAGTGAAAAAGCCCCTGCCTCAAGCATGGAAAGAGCAAGCGACATGATGGCGTGAAAACAAGAATATACAAAATAAAAATACATGTCGAGCCAGACTTTGGGATTCCAGGAGCTTTTCTTATGAAAAATAAACATAAGAATACATTCTTCCTTGAATCTGTAACTCTCGAAGCTCAAGACAATCAGATCATCTACTTTGACTGCAGATCTTGGGTATATCCATTCCAAAAGACAAAATCAGGGCGCCTATTCTTCTCAAACAATGTAAGTTAAAAGCCAAACTTAAATACTATATATATAAAATGCAGCACAATCAAACTCATACCTAATGTTGCAGAGTTATCTTCCAAATCATACACCTCGCGCTCTGGTGCAGCTGAGACAGTTGGAACTTGCTAGCCTGAGAGGAGATGGAACGCAAGTGAGGAAGGAATGGGACCGAGTCTATGACTATGACTATTACAACGATCTTAGCAATCCAGGTAAAAAGGTCAGGAACACGCTAGACCAGTCCTGGGTGGTTCTGAATTACATCCATACCCCTGCAGGTTGAGAACTGGTCACCCTCCCAGCAACACAGGTATCCCAGTTTTCTCTATCAGGTGGTTCAGACGATCTGCCATGGTTACTTTTCCTATAAAATTCCACCAGCTTTTTCGCTCTGCTAATGCATGATTTTCCTTTTGTTTGCTACTTGCGATCACTTACATATAGAACCTTCAGCTGAGAGCCGGACAGAGACAATCAACTTGGATATATATGTCCCTCCAGATGAGCGCTTTAGTCCCAAGAAACTATCAGAGTTCATATCAAATTCAATCCAGGCTACGGTGCATTTCATCATCCCAGAGGCAAAATCATTATTCAAACAAGATTCCAGTAGTTTTGAGTCGTTTGACGAGATACATGATATGTTTTCTAGCAAGGGAGGTCAAGCAGTGGAGGGAAAGGTCAGAGAGAAATTGAAAGGAAAGGTCAGAGAGAAATTGAAGAAATTAGTTCCAAATGTCCTTTTCAAAGAAATTAACTATGCAGGCAAAGAAGACCTCCTGAAATTCCCATTACCTCAAATTGTAACAGGTAATGCCCCCAGCAATCTGCTCTTATAATTCATACATCCTGAAGAATCGTGTTCTATTAAATTGTCTCAGCATTCCGCGTCTATTTTGGATGTATTTTTCAGAGAATGAATTAGCCTGGGGAAACGACGAGGAATTTGGACGTCAAATGGTTGCAGGAACTAATCCAGCAAGGATAAAATGCTTGCAGGTTTCTCTAACTTCATAAACTGCATTGGATCTATCATCAGATTAAAACCTAAACCTGCACCATTCTGTCCCACTCTCCGTTAATCAAGAAATTTCCTTAATATGTTCATATGGCATGAACTAAAATGTAACAGACAGACGCAACAAAGACCATGTACCCCTATACCAGTCTTAATTTTCATGTTGATTTCAAACCCACAGAACAGTTCTTATAACTCTTCACAGTTCAACACTGTAGCAGCGGGTCACCTTGATACTGTGTCATGATTTAGTCACAAGCACCCATCAAATGTTCTAATTTGACTATACTTCACAGGAATTCCCACCGCAAGGCAGAAATCGAGCGAGTACAATACATGCATCACACATAGAGCACAACCTTGATGGGTTGACACTTGTCCAGGTAAACCATCCACATCCCTCTCCACTCAAATAAACCTCTCCTTTTCCCTTTTCTTTCTCTTTTCCCCCTTCTCTCCAGGAGATTGATAATGCAAGTGCTTTATGGTGAGTTAGGTCTTGGAAATTTGAGGATCTAAAGCTAGGATTAAGAAATATAGGGATGTAATTGGGTTGGAGCCTCGAAAGGGAACATAGAAGGGACACTACTGCCTAATAATAGTAGGGTTTCAAGGAAACACACCAAGTGGAAGGAAAACCTAAGTGTCACACCAAGGCATAGCTGCTGGAATTGCTCACCTGACATAAATTGCTCACAGAAATAACATAACTGCTGGAAAATTCATTCATAAATTCTTATTCTGAAAATAAAGCATGACAACATAGGTATAGAAAACTCAAATACTCCTAAAGCTTTATGTAGGTTCATTTCAGAATATACAGCAAGTACTCTCATTGGAGCATTGCAAATATCCCTTATCTAAGTTGGAAAACCCTGTGCATCTTTCTAAATATAAATCACAGGCAATGAATGAATGGAGGATATTCATCTTGGATCACCATGACTATCTCATGCCATATTTGAGCAAAATTAACACAAAAGGTGTTTGTGCTTATGCATCAAGAACACTATTTTTCTTAAGAGCTGATGCTACAATGAAGCCATTAGCAATAGAATTGAGCCTGCCTGGCTCTAGTGAGGACACAGAAATCAGCAGGGTGTTTCTCCCAGCAAAAAAAGGAACTGAAGCAGCACTATGGCAGCTTGCTAAAGCTCACGTTGCAGCTAATGACTCAGCATACCACCAACTAATCAGCCACTGGTGAGTTTATGTACTTTGTCGATCTCAATCCTGGATTTTCCATATTATTTGTGGAGTTTTACCCAAAACAGAAATATTTTCGCAATAGAATACCCCATGCTTCTGTTCTCTCTGATAAGTGCATTTTCCAGGTTACACACTCATGCAGTGGTTGAGCCATTCATTATTGCAACTAGAAGGCAGTTGAGTGTCATGCACCCAGTCAACTGGCTACTACGTCCTCATTTCAAGGACACCATGCACATAAACGCATTGGCTCGGAGTATCCTCGTAAACTCTGGAGGAATCCTTGAGAAAACACTCTTTACTGGTGAAATCTCCATGGAATTGTCTTCTGAACTCTATAAAGAGTGGAGGTTTGATGAACAAGCTCTTCCTGCTGATCTTGTCAAAAGGTAATTCATCTGAACAAATAGCCCCCCTTTCCCTTGCACTTAGTTTCTTTTTGTTATCAACACAAGGGGAAAAAAGCCATAATGTCAACATTTAAGTTGAGATCGTATGATTGTTTTCATGATCTGTAGATAGTTAATATAATAAACAAGAGAATAGGAAGCGATGAACACAAACATCATAAAATCTGTCGGGATATAATGAATATATGCCATGCACTCTCGAGGAAGTGTAAGACAAAATCCTGAGCCTACAAAACCAGAGTGAGCATGGTAGAAGACAGACACCTAGAAGCAACCTGAAAAATTCAGAAAACATGAATTATTCCTCCAGCATGCAGTTCTAATTGTCTTATAACAAATGCTATTTCAGAGGATTGGCCCTGGAAGACCCGGACAATCCAAACAGCCCCAGTGGGGTACAGCTCCTCTTCGATGATTATCCCTATGGTGCAGATGGACTTGATATCTGGCATGCCATCAAGACATGGGTCACAGACTACTGCTCACTCTTCTACGAGGATGACTATTCTGTCAATTCAGATGTAGAAGTTCAAGCATGGTGGTCTGAGATCCAGAACGCGGGCCATGGTGATAAACGCAACGAGGCAGGGTGGTACAAAATGACAACTCTCTTAGACCTCATAGAGGCTCTAACAACACTCATATGGATTGCATCAGGCCTTCACGCTTCCGTCAACTTTGGGCAATATGCATATGCTGGCTACCCTTTAAATCGTCCCATGCTATGTCGAAAATTTATTCCAAGGGAAGGGACTAAAGAATTTGCTGAGTTCCTGAGAGATCCAGACAAATATTATCTTAGCATGCTGCCCGGCAGATTTCAGATGAGCCTTTGCTATAGCATTAATAGAGGTTCTCTCAACGCACACATCTGATGAAGTATACTTGGGTCAGAGGCCACTGTTAGAGTGCACTGACAATGGAGTTCAGCAAAAATTCAGCAAGTTCAATGAACATCTTCACGAGATAGAGAAGACTATTATTCGGCGGAACAAAGATCCCAGGTTTAAGAACAGGAGCGGCCCTGCTAAGATCCCATACAAACTTCTCTACCCAGATACATCCAATGTAGGATCCAAATGGGGCATCACCGGAAAGGGTATACCTAACAGCATATCAATATAGCACAACTTCCCATTATACTGCAAAGCTGTAGTCCAATGATGACTATACAGTCACTATAGAGGTGCTTCTCCAAACCATGTTATGCTCCATTTTCCTGGTCTCATCCTGATAGTGATTGCATTACCGAAACAGGTTCTTTGTTTCTTAAGGGTCAAAGGGGAGAAAATATCAAGGGTTCAATTTAATAGTATTCATCCAAGGCGGTTTGTTGCCAATTGATTTTGTCCCACCTAGACAATCATCAAAAGTGGAGAAAGCTACAGCCATGGAATCAAATGGGACCATAACAGTTGTCTTTAGATATCCATGCAAGCAAGATTAACTAGAAAAATTATGAAAGACGGACAAAACGGAGAAAAAGAACTAGAAGATAAAACTAATGGTTCAATGAATACAGATATAAATTAAAGAAAGCAGATATAAGAAAGACATATGAAATATGTCAGCAGCTACCAAAATACAGCACCATTTCCTGTGACCTTGATCTGTCCCAGAAAACCAGCAGACCGTTAACTACCAGCCAATCCTGCAACCATTCCATCTTCCATCTTGTAAGAAACATGGGTATTTATTAGCAACATCGACCCTGAAGTGCAAATGCTGCCGAATCAACAATTCCAGGATTGCCCATCACCATATCAGCAACCATTTCAGCAGTACCCAAAGCCTCCAAATGGAAGAAAAAACAAGAAGATGAATGATTCTTTAGTTCAGCAGTCAAAAGGATGCAATATTTTTACAAAGCCAATTTCCAAATACAGGCAGGGAACATATGCTGTCACTAATCCATTAGTTTAAAACTGGAACAATATGGTCAAACTTAAACGCCTGAATTTAGGAAGGGGGAAAAAAGAAGGAAAAGCACTCAACCACTTTTCTTCAGTGGAAAAGAGGGGTATATATATTACCATAGAAAGTCCTCCTCCTTCATGCCCAGTTGCGATGATCACATTCATCAAATGCAGGCACAGGCCCAATCACTGGCTTCCCATCGAGCACTAGAACAGTGGAACATATTTCATAAGTACAGGCTGATGGCTTAAAATACAGATTTAAAATTCTCAAGTCTCAGTGCTTTAAAAAGAATTTTTTTCCCTCTATGCATGTCCTGAAGTACATGGACTTACTATAAGGACGTAATCCTATTCTCACTTTTCTATCCAAAGTGAAATCTTCAAGGGACAGCTCTTTTAGTTTGGGAAAGAATTCTTCAGCCCTCTTCCATATATGATTAATAATGGACTCATCCACTTGAGTGCTATACCCAGTAAACTGACGGCTGCTCCCTGAAAAGTTGAGTCGTAGATGATGGCTACACAAGCAGTCATTGAATGAACAACTGTATCTTATTTTAAAGTAACATAATTACAAAGAAAACAAAATGCTAGGAAGAGTGGAAGAGCGACATAAATATCCAAGACTTACAAGAAAGCCACACTCACTCACTGTTCGCCAAATACAATTACTCATGCAAGCAATATAGTGGTAAGGCTCATGAGATTGCAATTCACCCAAGTTAAGATCGATGATATTAGATATCATGGAACTAAAGTAATTTTTTTTTACCAAGAACAAGGTTTCCCACTGTGTCCATGGTGGCCGTCATCGAGACGGACAGGGTTTGCCCTTCCTCAACTTTTACTGAGCGTGAACTTTTGCGATCCGTGTCATGTAGATGATCAACATAACCCATCTCCATCAGGCCATGGTTCAATTTAAGGGAACTAAAATTCTCAAGGACGACCAAGTGACCCTGTTAAGAAGATTAAATGCAAAACAGGTCTTATATACATCAAGAGCGAGATACAAATGCTGCTCATCTAGAAAGAAGGATTGGACTAAAGTACATCATAAGAAAAGAACCATCAAAATGGGGGAAAAAAAATAAGGATATGAAATCATCCAATAAAGCTCTTGTTTAATAATAATAATAAAAATGGTCATCCTAGGCCATTTTATATAATGCAAAAAGAAGAATAAAAATCTTGGGTTATGTGAGGAGAAGTCAATTCTTATCCCAGTTTCTAACCTTCCGAGGCTTGACAGGGACATTCAACAGAATATCTGATTCTCTAAATAAGTCATGTACCAAAGATCCGCTCCAGCAACCAGCTGCCACTATAACAGCCTTCTTACTGTACAGTGTATTCTTGGAAGTCCGAACACCTTCAACCTCACTACTGCTATCAGATCTGTGCACGTTAGAGTTGAAGTAGTAATCTCAGACCTTACAGCCCCTTGAAACCACAAATAAATTATAAATTCACAGCCAGTTGCAGAAATGTATGAAAATAAACCTCAATAAACTTGTCACTGGATCATGAAAGAACTCCGCGTATCTCCCTTTTGAAGAAAAATGCCTATTTTCCTACAGACACATGAACCACACAAGCATGAATTCCACCACATGCCAACTGAAAACAATGCTGACTAATTGAGACAAGAGAAAAATTAATAAACCTTTTGAATGAAAGCAACAGCACGTTGAGCGTCCAGTTGACAATCACCGGGAAGAAATGCAGCCCCGCCATCTTTACCAACATCAAGCTCAGGTTCCTTTAATCGCAAAGCATCACTTGTTAAGTACTCTGCTCTCAATCCAGCTTCAGATAATTTCTTCACCTTCTTTTTCAACGTTGCCGCCTCTTTGGCAGTTCTGCCTACCAACAAACTTCCTACAATAATAATTTAAGAAAAAAATCACAAATAATATCACACCGCCCAAATTAGCTAAACATGAAAGTTATCTTCAGAGACTCTTAAAATAAAAATAAATAATTACCAGTCTGTTTCCAGCCTAATTCTTGTAACGGATCCAGGCCTTGGGCACGCACCTTCTCTGCAAACATTAGCCACAGTTTGTGGCCTCTCATTGCGAGGTCCCATGTGTCACTCTCTGGTTCCTTGTGCACCATCCACAAGTACCCCTGCCCTGTAACCGTCACAAATTAAAGCAAAAACAATATTCTGAGAAAAAAATAAATAAAAGGAGATATAATGATCAGAATTTGTTTCTGAGAATACCAGCGCCTGTTGCACCAGAGCAAGGGACGTCCTTATCAACAACAGCAACGGAAAGGTCCGACCCGATGAGGAACTGCCGGGCAATAGTCAGCCCGATTATTCCAGCACCAATAATTACAACATCGAACGTGTGAGTAGAAGAAGAAGCGGTGATTACGGGTTGAGTTCGAAAGGTTTTTGGTAGAGAAAGTTGTTTCCCGTTCGCGGTCAACGAGGAGCCCAAGAATGTTGTTTTGAAGGTGACGACAGGGAAATGATTCCTTGAAAGCGAAACGGCGTCGTGGTTGAGTGGTGGTGACTGTATGCGTAGCGTAACGGAAGCCATTTTTGGCTCTAATTTGCGATTGGAAGTTGAAACAGAAACGGTAGCCTGGAAAAGGAAACGATGTTGACTGTTACGACTTACGACCCTCCTCGTGAAGAGAGCGAGTGTAGCGTAAGTGGCTAGGAGACACGCCTGTGATGATTTCATCGTCACGGACGATCTCACACCGTTGATTTTATATTGCAATAACTGGAATTTTTGTACTGATTCAAAGAGCCCAATCGTAACTCTATTATGTTCAAAAAAATAAAAAGAAAATATAAATATTCAATGCTAAAATAAATAATTATTAGATAAATATGTATAAAATTAAATTAAAAGGTATAATTATATTTTTAATAGGCTAATTTGATTTAATCATGGACCACATTAATGTTTATTATATTTATGAATTAATTTAGAATTCAATTGAAGGATTTAATTAAGTGCAATGATATTATACTTTAAATTGGTTAAATTAATTATGTTAAGGGTTTAATTGAAAAAAAAGTTTAGGAACCTAATTCTGGCTTAATTGAGAAAAATGAAATTTTTGGACATTAATTTTAATTTTTACCAAGTCAATTGAATGATCTGGGGTGAAATTAAAGAAAATTGAAAGTTTAATGGTCAATTGAGGGTCAAATTGCATAAATCCGAGACCAAGGACCAAAGTAAAAAACAAGACATAAATTTAAGGTTGCTATTAACGTATGGTGGGGATAAAATTGTATAAAATTTAAAAGTTTAAGACCAATCAAAAAGTGTAATTAGAAACAATTATAAATTGAAAGGACCAAATTAAAGCGGTGAAAAATGGACCCCATTCTACAGAATTCAAAAGCAACCAATGCAAGGTTCTGTATCGTGGTCTGATAGCAGGCACGCCATCATCTTCATCATTGCAAAAGTGGAAAAGACGACCTATAAAAATCATCCTCTGCACGTAACGATTAGCTGAAGAGCCACCTTCTTTCCTATAAATATTTGCAGCATTTTGACGAGAGGGAAAAGAAAGGAACAAAAAAAATAACAGAAGGAAAGAACTTCAAGAAAAAGAAGAGAGAAAATGATGGAACAAGAAAAGGAACAGAGCTATATCTTTCTCTTTGTTTTCTGCCTTTAATGACAGTGGCACACCTTTTCTTCTCCTGCAGCGACAACCAAGGTTGTCAATACCGTTCTAGTCGTCGTTCTGGTTTTTCTATTGGAACGGAACGTTCTGGTTTTGGAGCATTTTGGCGTGCCGTTTCAGGGTTGTACTGTTCATATATAATTAATTATATATATAAAAAAATTAAAATATTAATTTAACAAACATAATTAAAATTCAAGATAAATTAACTTTAAATTATACAATATAAACACAAAGTCAAACAAACATAATCTCAAAATTAGAAAAAAAAATCACAAGTTAATCAAAATAAAGAGGATTTTAAGGCCGGAACGGCACACACGGAACGGTACCGAGACGTTCCAACCGGAATTTGGCCGTAATTTCCGGAACGGGTCGGAATTAAAACCGAGACAAAAACGACGTCGTTTCGTCTCGGTTTTTTTAACGGCACGGAACGTTCCGGACATTCCGGATAGAACGGAACAGAATTGACAACTTTGGCGACAACAACCCCTTCTCCTCCAACAGCAACAAGTTTTTCTTCTCCTCTGGTGGCAGCGATGACAGCAATAACTCCCCCTTTTTCTCCGGTGACAACAGCAACAACACATCACTTCTTCTCTTCGCCACGACATACTTCACCTTCCTCTATCAAGTATTGATGGCCACCATTCTCCCCACCAAAACCCCCGTCAACACTGACTTGACCTCCTCGAGATGGTGGTAACAACAAGTTACTCATCTCTCTTCATCCTCCTTCTCCCTTGCTACTAGTTCACTGCAAGTAAACACTAGACAGTGATTAGGCCGGACGATGCGTCCACCCACTGAAAAATAATGGATTGTTTTTGGCCCATTTGGGCTGGGCAACCCAACCCTAAAAAAAAGAGAGCCGTCTTTCGGCCCATTTGATTGGGCATCCTAGGCCCCAAAAAACATATAAAATCAACATTTCAAAAAAAAAATATACAAAAAATATTTTGTTTTCATGCATACGGTTAAATTCTAAATTTTTCTAAACATGTTTTATTTTTAAAAAAATTTTTTGCATCTTTTCCATGTTTTAAAATGAAAAAAAATGGGATATCATAACTAGTTTATGATTATCCATTAGAATTCACCTAAAATATCAAAAAAATCTTTCAACAATCATTTTGTTTATATTTTTTTTGTAAAATTTTAATTATTTGTGTGAAGCCCGAGAAAAAAAATATACAAAGAGGGGGAGTTTATAATAATTTAAAATATTGTTATAATACAAAATAAAAAAAAAAAGAAACAAAAATGCAGTTTAAATATAAAAAAACCAAGGAGAAAGATGGGGTCAAAATGGAATTAAGAAGAAATGGGACTATAAATACCCATCCCTTCTCTCATCCATGGTCGGTTGGAAGCTAGAAGAAGGAGGGGAATCTCATATTTTTTCTTCATAAAACTAGGAGTAAACACCCAAAAATAGTAAACTCATATAAGTTTTGTAATTCTAAAGTGGAGAAACACAATTGGGTGGAGAATTAACAAGAAGAAAAGTGAAGAATTGGGGAAGGAAAAAAAGAGAAGAGTGATTGGTTATATACAAGGAGAAGAAGACTAAGATTCTTCCAAAATTGTGAAGCAAAGTTTAGATTCCATCCAAGTAAAGGAGTTCTAATTTCAATTTCTATGAAATTAACTTCAATTTGATTAGAAGTTCATGATTTTTCTTGAATTGGGAATTAGGGTTCCTTAACACAAAATGTTGGGAAAATACAGAAATGAGTGACATTAAATGGACTAGAATAATCTAAGTACCTTAAAGAGAAAGAAGAAATGAGTGCATAAAAGAGAAGAAGGGAACTAGTTCCCTTGGGCATGTCTCGGCAGAAAAACTGCAGAGAGGGAATGAGAATTTATGAACTTTCTTAACTAATTAACTTGGTACAAATGACCTTAAGAGCACATAAATGAGAAGGGTTTCCATGAATAAAGGGAAGGCATGATTGTGAATGATGAGGAAGTAGGGATTGAAAAGGAAATGGAGATACTTTCTCCATTTGCAAAATAGGGCAGATTTGTTGCCCTGTTTTCTGGGGGAATTTGGACCTGAAAACTACAAAATTTAGGGAGGGTCTCTTCATAGAAGTTGTACCTAGGAGTGTTATCTTTCCAACGAGTCTAACTCCATCTAATTTGGAGTCCTAGAATTCCAGTTACAGATAAAAATCTGAGGAGAGGCGAGCTACCACCCTGTTGGCAGATTCGTCCAAGTTGATAAAACGACAAAATTTAGCTATATTAAGGGTAGAGTTTGTTTTCTTGACCCGCATAAAGGGTGTATTGATCTCAAAAAAATAAGACGTGATGAATTTATGAGGTTCACTTGGACTACCAATGAGCTGAAAAAATTAAAGGATAATAATGATGAATGCAAGTGGAAAAAAAGGGGATTGGTAAAAGAGAAATAGATATTATTGTCATTGTTGTTTTTGTGTGTAATATGTGGACTAATATGGAATAATGATGGGTGTTTATGGTTTTAGGAGGATCCGCGGGAGGAGTACAACATCAACAGGGGAATACAAGTCGAACGTTTACAGCATGTAGGTACTTGATACTTATATCTCCTCTAGTTAATAATTATTTTAACTAACTATTGAACTATAAGAAAACAATTTGGTGCTTATTGATAAGCAAAAGAAAAGGGTGAAAGGAAAGGTTAAATGAAGGAAAAAAATAGAAAAAAAGGACTAGATTTAATCTATGGGTTCTTTTGGAGGAAATAAATAGTAACTACAAATTTTGGTAATGACAGTTTCTCGAATTTGATTTTGTTTGTCCCTGGTATGGTAGTTAATGATGTTAAGCAAGATAGTTAATATTGGCATTACCGGTACATGGGAGGAGAAATATAAATCTTGATTAACTATTCGGGTTCAGAATAGTTAATGATATTGGCAGGTGATGTCAATATCGACAAAATGTATAAACTTGATTAACTATTCAGTTTCATAATACTTAATGGTATCGGCTGGCGACGAAGATATCGGCAAAATTTATAGACTTGATTAGCTTTCTGAGGTGAAAGCTAATGATGTCAAAAATTCTTGACATCAGCATACCTGAGAACCTCTCAAGGTAATATGGAATACTGATTAACTATTTTAGTTTTAAAAATAATTAATGACACTAACGACTACATTCGTGTTAAAATTTTCATGAAACTGATTAGTTGTTCTCAGGATGGGCAACTAAAGACGCTAATGGAGGTTATTAGTTTTGACAATCATCTTTTTGATGTGGAGGGGGGAGAAGTAATCAAAAGAAACAATTTTTTTTATAACCCTTGAAAGGGGTTTATGGTTGTATTTAGAATCTCATATGATTTAAGCAGATAAACATGTTGTTTAATTTTTCTTCTGTAAATTGCTTGTATTTACTTGTTTGTTTTACTTATATGGAAAATTTATATTTTACGCAGGTTCTTCCCATCCATGTCAGGAATAGATTTTAGGTTCTTTGATTCTTTTTTGTATAAGTTAGAAACTTAGGGATTTGTGGTGTAATTTTGTCATGCAGTAAACATGTAACGCTGTATAAAATATTATATTCATAATATTTTGTTCTGAAAATATTAAATGTATCAACCTATACTCGGGATATTAGAATATACTAGATTATATTAGAATATTAAATTGTGTTATGTATATATGTATATATTAGTATATGAAATCCTTGTGCTCGAATTGGCTTTTTATTATTATTATTATCTTATGCATGTGATGTAAAATGAAGTTTGGGAATAAATACGGTCCTAAGCATAATCTGGAACAAATTATGCAATTGATTGTATTAAACATGAATGTGATTGTGGATGAGATGTGATTCTAAATTTGTGTAGGATACATTGTCAATAACCTGAGATCTCCTGATATAAGAAATTTTCAGAGAGCAAAAAAAAAGAAAAAAAAATTATTATGCTTCATCTACCTTTTATAAGGGGAAAGATTCACGGTTAAACTAATAGAAAAAAATTGGGGGTTGTTACAATTTGGGTGGAAAATTACATTATAAATTACACTCATAAATATTAAAAAGACAAAAAATTTAGTGTTAAAATCAGACCTTGGAACGTTTATGTGCTCAACCAATGAGGTAGAGACTAAAGAGAGATCTATTTCGAGACTTAGAAAAAAGACTAACAAATATAAATCTGACCTAGAAAAAAAAACTATTAAATAACAATGCAATGTACCTTAGGTAGGGTGCACTAGGGTGATGTATCTTCTCCTTGCATAACAAGTCCCCTTACCCGGACTCTCGCAGACTATTAGGTTTTCTAGTGACCTTAATATTAGACGACGACTCTTAAAAGTTATATTCATAACTTTTATGATTATATAAAAAATATTTTTCCACACACCTCCCCCGTCTCCAAGGGATGGATGTGCGTGAAGAAAAAAACATCATTGCGACAAATATAACAAAGTAAATTACCTGTTTTATGATGTTAGATATCTTAATCTTTTTTTTCTCTTTTTTTTTCAATTTCAATTTCATTTTTGTTTATTGTTGATGATTTCTTTTTCATTGCTTTACACAATTATCATTGATTTTTTTAATTAGATATGTACATAAGTTTTTTGATTTACTTCCGGTAGTTTATTTTAGTGTAATAAAACAAATTGAAGAATTTTGTATATTTATGTTCTTAATAATATTTTGATGTTTGAGATTTAATGTTTATTCTTATGATTTTATTTTTATTTTTTTCCTTGAATCTCTTATAAAAGTTTTATCGTTTTTAATCTAAACCTTCAATCGAAGTTTACAAAGTTTTTTTTTTTGTCTTCGTTTCTTTTGAATTTTGTTATATTTTTTTAATGTTTTTATTCTTTTCAATTTATCTCTGAAATTTAAAATTTAATCATTGCCTTTTGATTTATTTTGTATTGCAATTTTAACCAAGGTTGTCAATACCGTTCCAGTTTTTCTATTGGAAATCATCTTACTAGAAAAGAATTAATATTAATTTAACAAGTATAATTTAAATTAACTTTAAATTATACAATAGAAACATAAAGTCATACAAACATAATCTCAAAATTAAAAATATCTCTAAAATTCCAAAATATTATGATAGTAAAATGTTCTAAAATAAAAGAAATATTATGATTTTGAGCTAGGAACAGATCTTGAGACGTTACTTAGCCGAATTTCGAGCGGATGAATTAAAACCGAGATGAAAACAACGTCATCTGTTCTCGGGTTTTTTGATGGCACGGAACGTTCCGGCCATTTCGGCCGGAACGGAATTAACAAAGCCCTGATTTTAACCCTCTTTATTTTTATTGTATTTGTTTTTTGATTTTTTTTTATGATTTTAACTCATGATAGTTTTCATGTATAGTACTTTTGATCTTATAACATGGGTCATGGTTTAAAAATTTAATAGTAACTTACTTTTTTATAGCTTACTTTTTTCTTTCTATGCTATTATACTATTCTCATTTATTTTTTACTTATTAACAAATAATAACAATGAGACTTTTTGAGAATATTGTGAAGATATATTTTCTATATTATTGGCAAAACATTCATCAATATTCTTTTCAAACTTCCTTGTATATGCGCATTAGACAAAAAGGTTCTAAGCTCTCAACCTCCCATCAAATCTTCTTTCAAGTGCACATTAAACCTACAAGCTTTTAAAAGAAAAACATTGACCAGAGACGCCACTGGAAATATTTAGGATTTAACTACAGAATTTAAATATTTAGGAAGCAATTCAAAACGGGTATATAGGTTTCGAATTAAATTGAAGGTTTCTAAAGAGAGCGAGGGAGAGGATGATCTATTACAAAACTACCAAGAATACAACAAAGGAAACTCATTGTACAGATCAGGAACAGAACTGCATACACACACACACACACAAACAAGTAGAGTTTGAATCAAGATATGCACCTCTTGTAAGAACTTAGGGCAACCGGGGGTTTACTCGCTTACCTGGATCCACAAAATACGCTTTTCCAAAAAGCGGGGTTTCCTTGCATTTAAAAAAATAAAAGTCAGTTTGAAGCCTGCAATGGAGGAAACTCACTTCTAATTAGAAACCAGAGAGAAGTGTCATATTGCTGCCAAGCTATTTTCTTCTTCGATAAAAAGGTGAAGTTCTGTGCCTCGACCTAGTTTATGAATAAAAACTAGCTACGCGGGTCTAGAATTCAATAAATAGAAACTAAACCTCAGAGATCATCCAAGTTAATTATCCATTCATTGCATATATCTGAAGACTTCGTTTTAGAATCAGCTGTGGAAGCACTGTCAGGGTCAGCCAAGGCTCTGTCCAAGGAATCTGCTAATCTTGACTCCCATAAACCTAACCTACAAGCTCTATTGTAAGTCTCATACCCTGCAGCTCTTAGACCTTCTGAAACCATCTCCCTCAAAGGTCCACGCATGTCTGAGCACTTATTCATGGTATTCAGAAAGGTTTCTGACAACCCACATTGCCAGAAAATCACAATGGCGCAGCTATTATCTACCAATCGCACATCAAATTCCTTGGAGAAAGCTTCATGAGACTCTTGGAGCAGGCTCTTTAGCATCCCCAGCTGTCACCCTATCCCCAAATCCCCACAAGAAAACCAAATCCTCACAGCTCACAGTTCTCGTGTTGTTAGCCCATATTTTGACGTCTCCATTTATTGGTTCTTCAGATGCAGTACAGAATGGACTGAAAATATTTGCGTAAGCTTCAAGGGCTGAAGCCTGTTTTTCTTCATCTGATTGGACAGCTGCAGGATTGATTTTGAGTATACTGCATAGCTTAGCAAACAATTCACAAATCTTCACAACATTTTGCCCATGAATAGTGTCTTCATTTTCCATAGCTGAAAAGATAAAAAAAAATGGTGTACATCAATCAAGTACTGGACCAGACAGTCTCATGGACAACAATAATGATACACAAGTCAAGTGGTATAACTTCATAATTTGCCAAAAGAATTTTCAATTGCCTACTTCATAATGTTTGGAGACCAGGCAAGAAAATAGAACCTACTAGCTATAAATAAGCAATTCATAAACAGACTTCTGTAACACAGATTTCCATGAATCTTGTCTATCATATAGCATATGTCAGCATGTTCATGAAAAAACCAGAGAGAGTAACTGACCTTGGCATGGAATTTCCATATCAATGGGTGTAAGGAACCGATTCTTTAATTGAGAAATAGCTACAGGTATATTAGTAACTTTTCTCATAGGACTGATCTCCTTCATTAGATTGTTGACATCAATTACCAGGGGGAAAGCCAATCGCAAGGAACACATAAACTCATCCACTGTTGGAGGCAGGGGAGCTATGAATTTTGAATGAATAAATGTTAAATCTGCATGTAGCGATAATGATCCATGAGATTAGCTATATAATAAAAGATACTTTATTTTCAGATAAACTGAAACTTGAGTTCATAGATATACACCATTAAGGGAACCATGCGTGACAACAGGCTTCTGAGAAGCAGATATCAAATCAATCACCTCTCGAAAGCCACGGATCTTTGTCATTAGTTCTTGTTCATCATTTTGAAGCTTTCCCTGTCAATCAAGCATCAATTAGACCATTAAGTGTAGCTTGACCATGATCATCACCAAGGATTGAGATATAGTTGCTACCTGAAGAAGATCTTTATCCTCCTTTGAACTTGTTAAAACAACACGAACTGCCCGTGTTGCTCCACCCTTTGCTGGAATTATTAAAGGAACAACATCATCAGCAAATTCTTGCAACATCTGTAGCCACCAAACATGCAAATTCAAGATATTATTACCAACAAAAATTGGACGCAAAACAAGTCTAATTCAGTAAAACCAGCAATAAGGAACAGAATCTCATGCATCCCTACTACATCACAGTTCTGACTATCCATTCAATCTACCTCAACCACAAGTTGTGCTTGGCGTTCACTACAAACATCTATATTCATGCACGGTCTTGAATCATACTCTTCATTTCCTAGAACAAGTTTCCTTAGGGATCTGACCAGAGCATCTGGAAACAAAAAGGTAAACTCATTAAATATATACACACACACATATATATTTATTTTATTAAAAAAAAAAGACAAAGGAAAGGAAATGAAAGGATGAATTTGGTTACCTTCTTTCCTTGTGCTAGTTTCTTTACATGTTTTTTTCCAATTTTTAATGTGTGATTTAATCCTTTCAATGAATACCGAATCAGCAATGGAATGGATAGAGGTAGATTCTGTCACATTCTTTGCAAGTATTGGATTCCCAATCTGAATTTTTGCAGCAGATTCTTGTTCTCTGGACAAGTATGAGATACCTATCAAATCAAAAGAATCACACAGATTTTAAAAAGCAAGCTCAATACATGGAGGCAGCAGACTGTACTCGACACTTGTCATGCTTCTAAAATGATAATGGGAAGCATTCGCTATCTATTTCAACAGGTAAAAAAAAACCAAACATGGATGATTCTTAATTTGATTAGGCTTAGACTTGAGAGTGGCTAGTTGTTAGTACCAAAAATAACTATTAACTCAACACTCATTCAATGATTTGAGTGAGACAGCAACTTAACTTTGGCTCACTTCTAGTTTTCTTTAATCTAAACAGTGTGACATTCTAAAAGATTTAGATATATAGAAGAAAGAATTAGAATCCAAATATGAAAGTACGCATATGATGCAATGCAACTTTAAGGGAATACATACCATCATTTATGCAAGAATTAAAGTCAAAACCTTGGCGAGCCATAGAGATCAAAGACGAGGTTTGGCAATAAAAACTGTAAGAAGGCATTTCCATCTTAAGTTCAGCTCTTGGGAACAAATGAAAATTATATCTGAGCCAAAAACAATAACCAGTTTTAGTTCATCATCAATTCTAAATTTTAACAAAACAAAGATTGGTTAAAGATTGTTGGACTAACGGGTAGGCAGTGACTTTAGAAGCCCTGACAGTGAAGGGGCAAACAGCGAAATGAAGAACCTGGAACCTTTCAGCGGCATACTTGGCTTTTAAGTAAGCCGTGTCGGCGGTGTCGAAAGGGGAGACGCGTTGCCAAGGGGCGGCGTAGAAGCCGGTGTTTTGCAGGGACACGGCCACAAAATCGGAAGTGGAGACATGGGATTTTATGTCCTCAAGAGTGTCAGCGAAGTTTGATTTTTTTACTTGCTTTATGCTCCATTGCCGGTGAGGTTTATGGTGGGTTTTAGTCACGCCGGTGCTTAACAGGCGCCTTTGTAGCAGCGGAGAGACGGCAACCATTTTTATTTTTCCTTTTATTTGGCGAACCAAGAGAGCCAGGGAGCAGGTAAATCAACTGAGCTGATTGTTTTCGTGTTTTTAAAGAATTTTTTTAAAAAAACTTGTTATTTATTTTGTTTTAAATTAGTTTTTTTAGATATTTTAATATTGTAATATTAAAAATAATGTCTTTAAATAAAAAATATATATTATTTTCATATATTTCTAAATGAATAAAATATTTTAAAAAGTAACACAAATTTCGATAATAAAATATTTTAATATTTAAAATATATTAAAATAATATATTTTTATTTGTTTAAATTTATTTTGATATTAATATATTAAAATAATTTAAAAAAAAATTAAAAAATCTATTATAAAAAAGAATAAATGATTCACATAGAAGAACATAAACATTAAAATATAATCAAAAGAGACAGAGAGAAATATATTTCTTATTATGAATTCTTCTATATATCAAAGGTGTAAAGAATACAAGACAAGTGGTCTATTTATAGGAGAAGAAAATGAACTCAAGGGTTATAGAAATTCAAGAGATTAAACTCAAGAGTAATGGACATTCAAGATATATAAATATAATTTATTATGAATTTATAACATTTTCCCTTGAATGACCACGTACTTTAAAATTTATTGGAGGAATTTATATAGATACTTCAAGATCCATATATGAATACTTCATGATTCATTAAGAATGTCAAATTGTCTCATTAAAACCTTGCAAAGGAAAATCCAGTGGGAAAAAATCTAAGCGAAGGAAAAGAAGTACAATTTGCATTGACTTCCCCTCAAAAGTACATGTCTTATGACAAATTTTTAAGATGACGCATTCTGATATTATGGACAAGTTTCTTAAAAGTTGAGGCTGGTAAAGACTTTGTAAATAAGTCTGCTAAATTATCATTTGATCTAATTTGTTTGATATCAATTTCTCCCTTTTGTTGGAGCTCGTGAGTATAAAAAAACTTTGGTGAGATATGTTTTGTTTTGTCTCCTTTAATATAACCTCCTCTGAGTTGAGTGATGCAGATAGCATTATCTTCAAACATGATTATGGGACCATTTTCAATGGTTGACAATCCACATTTTCTCTTAATGTGTTGGATAATTGATCTTAGCCAAATACATTCTCGACTTGCTTTATGTATCGCAATAATCCCTGAATGATTTGATGAAGTAACCACTAATGATTGTTTGACAGATCTCCAAGAAATTGCAGTACCACCATAGGTAAATAGATAATATGTTTGTGATCTCCCTTTGTGGGGATCAGAGAGATAACCTGCATTTGTATATCCAATCAATTGTGAATTTGATCCACAATAAAATAACCTCATTTTGGTTGTTCTGCGGAGATAGCGAAATATATGTTTGACTCCATTCCAATGTTTTTTTTGTGGGAGTGGAACTATATATTGCCAATAAATTTACTATAAAAGATAAATCTGGTCTTGTACAATTTGCAAGATACATAAGTGCTCCAATAACACTAAGATATGACACTTCAGGACCAAGGATTTCTTCATCCTCTTTTGAAAGTCGAAAAGGATCATTTTTCGCATCAAGTGACCGAACAACCATAGGTGTACTCAAAGGATGAGCATTGTCCATATAAAAATGCTTTAGGACTTTTTCTGTATATATCAATTGATGTACAAATATTCCATCTGAAAAATATTCAATCTGTAAACTAAGACAAAATTTTGTCTTTCCGATATCTTTCATCTCAAATTTATTTTTCAAATAGGTTGCAGTTTCTATGAGCTCTTCAGGAGTACCAATAATATTTAAATCATCAACATATACTGCAATAATAGCAAATCCAGATATTGTTTCCTTAATAAAAATGCACGGACAAATCTCGTCATTCTCAAACCCTCTTTTTAAGAGGTATTCATTAAGACGATTATACCACATTCGACCAGATTGCTTTAACCCATATAATTTTTTTTTGTAATTTAATAGAATAAACACTTCTGGGTTCACTACAAAAAGCTTCAGGCATTGTAAATCCTTCAAGGATTTTCATATGGATGTCTTTATCTAATGTTACATATAGCTACGCTACAACTACATCTATTAAACGCATATCTAACATTTTTGAGACCACTAAACCAATTAAAATCTGAAAGTGATTGCATCCATCACTAGAGAATAAGTTTTCTCATAATCAATATCGGGTCTCTGCGAGAAACCTTGTGCTACAAGTTGTGCCTTATATCGCATAATTTCATTATTCTCATTATGTTTTTTAACAAAAACCCACTTATATCCAACGGGTATAACACCTTTAGGTGTATGGACTACAGGTCCAAATACTTTATGTTTTGCAAGTGAGTTCAACTTTGTTTGGATTGCTTTTTTCCACATTGGCCAATCATTTCTATGTTAACATTCTTCAACAGTTTGTGGTTCAAATTCATCATCACTTCTGGTGATGCCAAAAGCAACCTTAAATGCAAATACATTATTTATGATAATTTTATCTCGTTCCAAAATTTCTCATTTATGAGCATAGTTTATGGAGATCTCATTATTTCCAGGTATCTGGTTCTCTTCAAGAGGTCCCTCTTCAAGAGGATCAGTATTAGGAGACGATTTGAACACAAGATTTGATATTTGTTTTATGGATGAGGACTCTCCAAGAGTACCATCATCTATTCGTTGGAGTTTTTGTTTTCTAGGATTTTTGTCTTTGGTTCCAATAGGTTTTCCGCGCTTCAGGCGTGGTATAGATTCATTTGACACTATGTTGACCTTTTTCTCTTCAAGAATTTCAATTCTAAATGGAGCATTTGTAGCAGGAATATGAGATTTAACTACCTTTTCATTACTGGTGAAAATATCCGGTAATTGATTTGCAATATTTTGTTAATGAATTATCCTTTGAACTTCAAGTTCACATTGATTTGTCATTGGATCAAAATGAGATTACTTCGGGTTATTCCAAGTAATTTCTTCTCGTGCTTCAAGCACTGAATTTGCTTTCCCTAATGATGGGAAATGTTCTCATCAAAATGGAAGTCTTCAAAACATGCTTTAAAAACATCCCTCAGTCAAAGGTCCGAGGTATCTAATAATAGATGGAGAATCAAAACCAATATAAATTCATATTCTTCTTTGTGGACCCATTTTAGTCCTTTGTGGGGGTGTTACAGGCACATATACCGCACAACCAAAAATTCATAGATGAAATATATTTGGTGGTATACCATAAACAAGTTGTAAAGGGGAATAATTATAGTAAACACTTGGTCTAATTCTAACTAGTGATGCAACATGTAATATAGCATGTCCCTAGTCAAATGTATGCAATTTTGATTTCATAAGTAATGGTCATGCAATTAATTGAAGTTGCTTTATAAATGATTATGCTAGACCATTTTGAGTATTTACATGAGCAACAAGATATTCAGCATCAATACCAATAGAAGTGCAAAAACTATCAAATTATTGGGAAGTAAACTCACCAACATTGTCTAGTCGAATTTTCTTGATAGGATAATCAGGAAATTGTGCTCGTAGTCTGATAATCTGTGCTATAATCTAGAAAATGCAATATTTTGACTCGAAAGAAAACAAACATGTGACCATTTACTTGATGCATCAATCAATACCATAAAATATCTAAAAGGTCAACATGGTGGATGAATAGGCTCACATATATCTCCTTGAATTCTTTCAAGAAAAGATAGTGACTCTATAAGAACCTTTGATGAAGATGGTTTTATAATATATTTACCTTGAGAAAATGCAGCGCATGGATTTTCACTTGGTAAAAGAATCTTCAGGTTCTTTAGAGGATGCCCATATAAATTCTCAATAATTTGTCTCATCATTATTGATCTTGGATGTCCAAGTCGATCATGCCAAAGCATGAATTATTTTGGGTCGAAACACTTTTGGTGTAGCACAACATTTAATTCAATACATTTCATGATAGTATAATAAATTTCGGAAAAGAAAACAGGTAGTTTCTCAAGTACAAAGCTTTTGGCCTGAAATACATGCGGTTATATAAAGATATTTTTTTCTATCTTTATCTATTGTTTCAATATGATAACCATTAGTATGTATATACTTAAAATTGAGTAAATTTCTTCTGGACTCAGGTGAATATAATGCATATTTGATGCTCAATCTTGTGTTATTTGATAACACAATATTAGCTTTTCCATAGCCTATAATCATGTCTGCTGGACTTGATATTGTAGTGACATTAGCTTTGGTTAATGTCAAATACTCAAAGTATTTATTTTCCTTAAGAATTGTGTGTGTTGTTGCACTGTCTGTCAGACATAAATCTCCATCATAAAAAGTCATACAACTATTCATCATGTCTCCACTTCTGGTGATATGATGGTTTACTTTTAGAGAGATTATCTTTTCTCTTTTTTCATTTACTTCTTCCATACTTATATCTTCGGTTCTTTCTTGTCTTCTGGACAAAAGTTTCATTCACTTCAGAGAATAGTTTGGAACCTTTTGAAATTATGCACTTTAGATTGTTATTGCAGGACAATGTTTAAGACATGAAAATAGAAAATGTTTTCTCTAATATTTGATCTTCTGTGATATCTTTACCACACAATTTTCAGATGTGAGGTAATTTTAAAATGAACATAATTATATTCAATAATCGATTTAAAATCTTGTAACTTCAGGTGCAAGCAATCATAACGACCTTGAGGAAGTATGATAAACTTTGGTGGCCATATCTTTTATTTAGATTTTGCCACATATTATTTCCTTCTTTGATGGTCTCTTAAAGATTCATAAGTTTCAGATGAATCTTGACGTTAATATTTCATGACAAATAATTATTTCTAAAAATATCAAAAGCGATAAATTCAAGCTTTGTCCTTCAAGACTATAGCTTATTCAGCTTTAGAAATAATAGTTCTTCTATAACTGCATTTAATTTATTTAACCTTTCAGGAAAAATACAAGTTCTTTAGGAACTATTTATAATTTATTTAATTTTTCAGGAAAATTATTCCTTTACTATTATTTGTTTAACTTTAGAAATATTAGTTCGTTAGGAACTGTATTTAATTTATTTAATTCTTCAAGAACTTGTGATACTAGTTCTTCAAGAACTATTTTTAATTTATTAATTCTTCAGGAACTTGTGATACTAGTTCTACAAGAACTTGTTTTTAATTTAGTAGTTCTTCAGGAACTTGTGATACTAGTTCTTCAGGAACTGTTTTTAATTTATTTAATTTTTCAGGAATATGTAATACTTGTTCTTCGAGAACTATAAATTTTTTTCGATGAATAAAAGTGAAAGAAAATTTGCCACAACTAAATTACAATAATGAAAAAGCGAATATATTAAAATTGATATAAACTGGTTAGAGCATCGTGCTAATAACATGTTATAAAAAGAATAAATGATTCACATAGAAGAACATAAACATTAAAATATAATCAAAAGAGACAAGAGAGAAATATCTTTCTTATTATGAATTCTTCTATATATCAAAGGTGTAAATAATACAAGACAAGTGGTCTATTTATAGGAGAAGGAAATGAATTCAAGGGTTATGAAAATTCAAGACACTACACTCAAGAGTAATGAACATTCAATACATATAAATATAATTTATTATGAATTTATAACAAAATCCAGCTTTTTTAAAATAAAAAAGAAATTTTTGTATTGTTAATGAAGTCGAATATGGGCCATGACCCATTGTTTTCTTGGTTTATTCTTCACCAGGCCGAGAAAGATTGCAACTCTAACTCTCTCTTCATGTTCTTAAGTAAAAAAAATTAAATAAAAAATGTAGCATTAAAGGCATAGGGGTGCCCCTGGTGGTTAACTCTCTCTTCATGTTCTTAATTTTAAAATAAAAATATAGGGTTATAGGCAATATATATATATATTGTTTTTTTTGTGTGTAAAATATAATAGAGGTATATGATTTAGGGTTTGAAATCTACTAAATATATATTTTTGGTCATGCTCCTACTGTAAAAACTAGCAATTTATCCTTTTCATGAATAATTTCTATAAATACTGATACAAGAACCTGAAAATTTAATCGAGATACACATAAAGTAACCTCCGATACCGATTACCAAAATAAATATAAAATTGTGATAGAGGAAGGTCAGGGCTCTTCATGAGTGAAGATTTTTTACCCTTTCCCCTAATATTCGGTACCTTTTGCTTAAAAAATATTAATTTTTAATCTCTAAAAATGAAAAGTTAATGAATCTTTCCTTGATGCTTTTTGAAAGCTGGTTCTCCATCTTAAACGATAAGCAATTTGGTCATTACCTAAAGAGCTAAAACAACTCGGTTTTTTACTGTAGCGCTAGACTCATTGTCACTGTTCACTGGTACTTTGCTCGGGTGCTTCGCGCGAGCATGTGCTCCTTTTGTTTTTGCACAGGGCTACTTTTTCTAATACTTACGGTGGAAATGACAAAGAACTGGTTGTGGCCGAGCGGTTGCCGCGCTGCGCATCGGCGAGCTCGAGTTCGAGGCGCTCAAACCGCAAAACTGATTTTGTGTAGTTTTTTTTTTTTTTTTGCTTTTGCTTTTTTTTTCTTCCAGATTACATTTTTCTTTTTCTTTTTTCATTTTATTCGTTTCTTGCTTTTCTTTCTTGCTCTTTTATTACTTTTTTTTTGTTTTTTTTCTTTTTTTTTCTTGCCTTTTTTGTTTCTGTTATTATGTTTTTTTCCTATTTTTTTTCTTCATATTTTCCCATGAAATATTTTTTTTTGCAACTTATATATATTTATTTTGTATAATCAGAGTGTTTGACAAGCTTAAACGTACCATTATTAATCCTAGGATTCAATGTTTTTTATAGCTTTTTTTTTTCCAGATTATATTTTTTTTCCATGAAATTTTTTTTTCTGGTTATAATTTTTTCCTTTTTCCACTTATATATATATATATGATCGAGGTGTTCGGGCTAGCTTAAATACACCACGATTAATTCTCGGATCCAATTTTTTATAGTTTATTTTTGTTTTTTCCTGATTTTGTTTTTATTATTTTTTTTTTCCATGAAATATTTTTTTTCTGGTTATATTTTTTAAATTTATTTCTTTTTCTACTTATATATTTTTTTTTTGTTTTTTATGATTGGGGCTAGCTATTTATTTCTTTTTCTACTTATATATTTTTTTTGTTTTTTATGATTGGGGCTAGCTATAGCGCGCCACAATTAATCTCCGAATCCAATTTTTTTGTCTTGGTACACCAGTTTATGTGTACCAAGACTAATCCCCGGACCCTTTTTTTTTTGCTAAAGTGTTTTTCTTATATTTTTATTATATATATATATATATATATTTACATTTTACAGTATAAGCTAAAACAACTCGCCTTTTACTGTAGCAACACTGTTCACACACACACAAAACACTGTGTACTGAAAATTTGATCCACTGCTTCGCGCCTACATGAGCTTGGTGGTCATTTGTAGTGTAGAAATGTCAAATGAATGGCTGTAGCCGAGTGATTCTTTGCACGTTGAAAAATGCTGCGCGTAGGAGTTCGAACCACTCAGCCAATAAAACTGATTTTTTCTTTCTTTCTAAAAACCGGGTTTTTTTAAAAAAATGGTTTTTTTTTCAATAACTGATTGTTGTTGTTTTTTTACAGTTTGTTTTTTAATAACTGAGGTGTACGGGCCAAGTTACGCGCACCACGACTAATCTCCAAATCCACTTTTTTGACATTTTTTTCCCTGTTTTTTTTTCACTTATATATTTTTTTTTATAACCGAGGTGTCCGGGTCAATTTACGCGCACCATGATTTTTTCGTCCCAAGTATATATTTTTTTTTGTTCCAGACCAATGTGGTGCATCACGAATAATCCCTGGACTAACTTTTTTTAAACATTTTTTATGTTTTTTCCCCCTTATATTTATTTTTTATATAATCAAGGTGTCTGGATCAGCTTACACGCACCATGACTATTATTATTTTATAGAATACCTAAAGGAGATTGCAATTCCAAAAAGTGCTTTGTATATATATTTTAAGGTGCTAATATGAAATAAATAACAGAATATAATAGGTATAAAATCAATCAGTTTTCCACATAGATAGAAGTTTAGCGCAACGCGCGGGCAAGTTCGCTCGCTATAAGCTAAAACAGAATAGGTATTTTCACTGTTCATTGCACTATTAACCCAGACTCATATACACTGTGGATTGGAATATCAAACACTATATACTAAGATAAGTATTATTTGAATGCTAGGATGAACAACAAAATCATTTGGCTAAGTAGTTAAGTATGGGGGCCAAATCACGGGAGTGAGAGTTTAAATCTCTCCAGCTGTAAATATTTTTAAAACAGTAATGAACAGTGATTTCACTGTTCATTATTGGTTAGAAAGGTCCTTTCCGTTTGTTTTTTTCTTTTCTTTTTTCAGACTTCTCTTTTTTTTTAAAAAAAAAAAATAGGGTATATGTGCCAGCTTACGCGCACCATGACTAATCTTCAGATCCATTTTTTAAAACATTTTTTCCCTGTTTTTTTTTCATTTATATATTTTTTTTAATGAAGGGGGTGCCTGGGTTAGTTTATGCGCACCATGATTTTTCTTCTCATTACTGTTTAAAAAGATACTTTCCCCTTGCACTTTTTTTTATAACCAAGCTTCCTTTTTTGTTTTTTAACAGTAATTTTCACTATTTGAAAATGTGTTTTATGTTTTATTCTTTTAACCGGGCTTTTTATTTGTTTTTTTTAACCCAGGTATCGGTAACAACTTATGCACACCACGACTAATCTCCAGATCCATTTTTTTTTAACATTTTTCTTCCCTGTTTGTTTTCCCACTTATACATTTTTTTTCCATGACCTGGGTTTCCGGGTTAGTTTACGCGCACCATAATTTTTTTCTCATTATTGTTTAAAAAGGTGTTTTCCCTTGCAAATTCTTTTTATGACTGGCTTCATTTTTTTTGTTCTTTTAATAAACACGGACTTTTTTTCATATTTTTAATTTTTTTATAACCGGGGCGTCCAAGTCAGCCTTTTTTTTTAACCGGGTTTCTTCTTTATGTTTTTTTTTTTACTAGGTATCCGTGACAACAAATTTCTAATAAATCATTTCATCTTCTTAGCAAATTTTCTAACAAATTTTATATAAAAAAAAATTAGCAATAGCAACATTCAATCACTTTTTGGTGGAAAAAAACTATTTTTAACATATTTTATCAATTACAATTTTACTAATTAAATATTAAAATAACAAAATACAACACGTATAAAGTCAATCAATTTTCTACATAGATAAAAAAGCCCAGCGCATCGCGCGGGCAATTCGCTCGTATTTCCTAAAAAGTAAAAACATTTACCTCTATTTTCCCAAGTGAAACAAAGTTTTTGCATCCAAAAACCCTCTTATGTCAATGGTCTCTTTTATTTTATGCTATGAAGTCATTGGATCTCAATTTCTCAATTGATTTATGATTCAAAAGTGTTGTTAAATTCAAACGCAATGTCAAACTCACAGTAATACTCAACTCAGATAAAAGTAGGATTTGGTTACGGCATGTGCCAAGCACAAGCTTATAAATACAAGTGTGATGCAACGACAATAAGATCGGTGCTTGAAGAAGCAAAGTATGAGATACATTTACTCGTAGTGTAACATAGAAGTAGATGTTGTTTCTCTGCTAGATGGATTTCAATTCTCTACGTCTAAATATTGAAAGAGTACCAGATTCAAATAGGAAAGCCATTGATAATTGTCAACTCATTTGTTGTTGATCAGTCAAATATATAAGGTTATGTCTCATATCGGTTTTCCGGCCAGAAAGCGGCTGTAGAAATCTAATGCCTCTCGCGGTTTGTATTCCGGGACAGTGTGTCCTGCCCCCTGCACCAACATGATAATCAAATCAGGACAAGGATGATGAACAACTCAAGTCGCTGAATCAAATAGTAAGCTGTGACCTACCTTCATGGTTAGGAATGTTAAGTTGTTTGCATACCCTTGTGTATACCTGCAATAAAAATATGACACCCAGAAGGTGTTTATTTGTTACTCAGGAAAAATGGTGTGGAAACTGGAAAGTCAGAAAGATAGCCTTTTTTCGTTTTCCCTCTAAGCCTTTTTGCCCTAATGTTTTGAACTTTATGATTTCATCACTGAAAAACTAGTCTCGTCAGTTGTAATTCCAAGAGAAGATGATTAAAAGAGGAAAAATAAATGAAGTACCCGGCAACTTGTCCATTGGAACTCCATGGCCTCCATTCATCAACTATATCATATCCCATTGATCTCGTCCATGCTTCACTCCCGGTGTATGGAACACACATATCATGATCCCCGCTACAAGTAAGGAAAAAGCTATAGCAGTTACTATCGTCTACGTAATTCAAGGAATAAACAGAGCAAGACAGAAGTGTAAGGACCATCTGACCCATGATGTTGAAAAGCAGAGAACGACAATTATACAGATGTAACCAATAAAAAACAAGTAATGAACAAGAACGTTCGATGTTATATGTCCATTGTTCTTTACATAAGCAGAAAACAGCTCCTTTCCTTTCCCTGTCTTCACTTGTCTCACCTAAACTAATAAGATTAAGAACAGAAGTTTGAAGATCATCTACCTGAATATGAGGGCACGAATTCCCCTCAAAGTAAGGTTCCTGTGGTACTTAATCATGCTACCAGCATCATGATGAAAAGTGATTCTATCTGTGCACAACTCCCATGTGCCAGATACACTTTCCTGTTTTACATAAGGTTCATAAAATACGGTAACTGCTTTCAAAATGTGGCTTGACTGACAAAATTGAGCAAACTTACCGGTTCAGCATGGATTGCTTTCCTAACTGCTTCATTGTTCAGCCATGACGTGGCAACTTCATCATCCTAACAAAATGGCAATTCAGATGAATCCAAATTGTTAGAAAACAGAAAGGCAAATGTAAACAAAGAAAATGACACCATGTACACAGAGAGTGTCAATTGGTTATAGTTAACCACGACAAGTTGTCTTCAAGGAACAGAGAAAAATGAAAAAAAAATAAAATTCTTTATCCTTTTAGCTTTTGTTTAAACAGTGATGATGGACACTACACAGGGGAATGTTTATAGTTGAATGAAAGCACAATAATCGAACAATAATATTTCTTAAGCTTAAAAAAACTTAACATGTTGAATTTTAAATTAGTTTCGAAGAAGGTACACCATAGAATAGATTTCATAAAGTTTACTCATTTTGATTGAAAAATGAACATACAGTGGACTATTTTCATGTGATCTGTCCAACTTCAATATATATATATATAAAAAATTGTCTCAGCAAGCATTCTATATTTTCCATCAATGTTTATTTAAGACCAAATTATATTTCGCCACAGGCTTGACATTCAAACCCTTCCCTTTGTCCCAGGGTTTCCTTCGCTTATAAAGCTTATGACTGTGTTTTCCTCACTGGCACAGTTGTGGCCTTTGTAATGAAAAAGAAAAGGAGTTAATATCAGATAATCAAGTTGGAAAATGTTGTCACATCTATGCAAATTCAGAACTTCTATCAGTAATATCGTTACTAATTCTTAAGAACTTGTCACATTATTCAAGAGCATTTCAACTTCAATCTTTTTTTCTTCTTCTTAAAATCATTTTTTGTGCAATGTTCACCATACACTACTGGTGGAATTTTATAAGATAAAATAGCATTAAACATAACAACAATAACATTCAGCAAGTCTAGATAACAGAACAAGCCATCAGAATTCACCACAGAAGATTTCAGAAACAAATAAGTACATTAATACATAAAAGTCATAGGAATTATGACAAATATATATAGGACTTACAGTGCATGGAACACTCTCGCCATTGAGGAGCTGTGGCCAAGATGGAACAATTCCAGGTCTTACAGGAGCTCTAAAAGGCCAGGCACGGCCAAACATCCTTTTTCTCACAGGCAGAGGCCGTTCAGTCTCACCTAATTGCCGAAAGCTGGATGGTAACCTGATTTTAGCATCTGTAACTTCCTTTATATTTGAGCCATAATAGCATGGTTCTAGAATGTCATATATGTTTAAACCTTCAACGTCCTGAGATTAGTAAAAATATCAATGCCAATGACAAAGCACCTAGTGCAGATTATTTTAACTTTTCAAATTATGAGAAATCCACCAAGTACCTGGTAAACCTTTTCGAGTTTGCTCTCACAAGTTTCACCGAGTGGGTTATAGAAATTTCCAGTGCACTCCTTGGTTACCTCCTGTAGCATGATCGTGCATTGTCAGAAAGCATGTTTTGAGGAAAGATAATGTCAAAACCACAAAATATTATTAAGGATTTTATAATGATGTGAGACTCCATGGTGCAGATTTCCAAGTATTTAAGGAAAGCTAGCATATGAAAACAGCATAATCATCATAGAACGTTTATCTTACTCACCTCAAATAACTCGTCTGGGATCAGGCCCATCCCATGTGCAAATGGAACAAGAGCATTGCCATCAAATTCATCATCAGTAACTCCATTTCCCACCAAATATCCCTGTATAAAATGCAGGTTTAAGTACTTAGCGGTCATTAATCTTGAATTCAATAAAAGAGGATTTCAAGAATCCATACCTTGAAATTGAGAACGGGCTTTACACCAGCATCGAGTCCTGAAAAAAACAAGAATGCGTTATACTCCCAAGTTCCAAAAACGCAATTCATAGATTGAAAAAAGTACCTTTCACGACTTCATAAGCAAGAGTTGGCACATATATTCCAGCATAGGACTCTCCAGAAATAAAAAATGGATTAGAGAGGAATTCTGGGTATAGCTCGAACCACTGATTGCAGAATAGCAAATTACCAATATTCAGTATTTTGGAAAATAGAAAGCAGCTATAAACATGCTTGAATTATACATTTATCTTTCCCCTCTATACCTTGAGTAGAAAGGCGTGTGAATCAGTGGCAGTCTTTATGTCACCAGTTATATAATCAGTTTCGTTCTTGGAATAAGAAAGCCCAACACCAGCAGGAGAATCTAAATATAAAAAGCTGGAAACCTGAAGTGCAAAGAATAATGGAGTGATCATTTCTTTTGCACACATGAGGAGAGAGAAATTAAATGTAGCAAAAATGCCAAAGCAATTTTATGACGTTTATTAGCACAGAAAAGAAATTATATCTTTTGACAGGAGAAAATTCGGTCAACCTTGGACCAGCTGTATGGATTTAGATGCAATTTGGGCAGATCTCCATTTGTTTTTGCTGCTTCAAAATTGAAAGGGCCTGCATATAAATTTAATTCATTGTTAAAAAACTGACAACTAACTCAGTACACTAAACCAAAGCTACAAGACACGGTTGTTTTCAGAGTATGAATTGGTAAAAAAATAATTAAAAATAAATAAATCCAAAGCCTATTGCATAGCTTGGTGCTGAATAAGATCATCCTTTTTTTTTTTGTTAATTCAATTTCATGGGGTCAAAATAGCCAAAATGATAAAATTGCTTGATGGGTTTTGTATTAGTGACTGGAGATTTTACCCTGGGCCTCGCCTTTTTGAAAAACTAGACTGACATTACTACTAAAAAGTAAAAGGTGGACAAACTTTTTCATGAGAAACCCTAATATCATCACTGAAGAGGAGCAAGGCATCCTTCAACCCCAATGTTATAACCAATCAAAATCTCAATCTAAGCATAAAACAGATAAATTAAAAAGGGAAAACTTGATAAGATGAATATATACCATGTTCATACACAAATCCATCAAAGCTAGAGCATCCAGGTCCACCATTGAGCCAAAGAACAACTGGATCTTTTGATGGGTTCCTTTCTGATTCAACAAAATAGTAAAACAATCTCTTGCCTTGACTCTCATCTATGGTCACATACCTTCCAAAAACAATCCAATATAGGCATTAATTCCAGTATATCAACTACACTGTGATTCCCAGAATTGAGAAACAGTAAAAAGAACCAGCTTTGTCTTTGACAAATCTTGAACCATCAGAAATGATTTACTTGCAACATATATACATATAAACATACATACACATACATACATATATATACGAATGTATAATTGCAACAGGAAATTTAATACAAGTAGTGAAATGACAAGGGAAAAGGAAAACAAAATACCCAGAATAGTGTTTAGAAGGAAAAGTGCCAGAGAAGCCAGGAAGCTGAGTAACAAGAGCAGTTTCAGGGGCTGAGTGGGTAGGTAAAACAAAGCTTAAAAGCATACAAAAGATCCTACACAAGATAGGACCTGACTTAGCCATGGCTAGTTCCTTAACTATGAATAGAATGCTCTGTTGGAACTGTATTTATAGATGCCTACGTATAATTATTTGTGCAACTTGTCGGAGTTTTATTTACTTTTACGCCAAGACAACAGAAGCAGACAGAGAAAACTAAGGTAGCGTTTGGCAAAAATTTAAAATTCTTTATATATTTTTATTTTATTTTGAGAGGTTGATTTAAGAATATATTTTTTAAAAACATATATATTATTTTGATTTATTTATAAGTAAAAAAAACATTTTAAAAAATAATTATCACTACAAAATCAAACACTAACTAAAACTTGAAAGTAACCTCATAAATCATTTTTAAAAAAAAAGATAGCAAAATAAATTTAAAGTTTTGTTAAGACAACCTTGTTGAAAATAAATAAAATAATACTATTATTATTTAACAAAATAATCATTCATTTTATAACAACAATATTTAAATATATCGCATAACAATAATTAATTTATTTTTCTAGTAAAATTTTAATTAATATCAATAATCATATCAATTAAAATCTTGTCTTTTGAGCATGGATAGAAAACAAAAGCCAAGTACGTTAATGAGAAAATGACAGGGATTGCTGCTTCCATAATCTTCTCCACTCGAACAAAGGCATCTGCCTCTGTCTCTATCTCCACCGTTGGATTGAAAGAAGAGATTGCTGAGATGAAATAAAAGGTGGTCGGCTGCTATTAGACATTTAATTGTTGATTGATGTTTGCTTAATCGCGACATTTTATTTAAATGTTACTCGTGTTGATACCAATTATTATTTTTTATGTTGTTAATTTACCATTTTATTTTATTTTATTTTTATTAACTGTCCAATAAATCAAACCAGTCATTTGTTCTGTTCTAATAATTGGTTGCGTGGGTGGTCCATGCTTTATTTTACTGTTGTGTGGGGTTTGGACTTTGGTGTGATGATACACTACCAGCTTCCTTTTTTACTTTTCACTTTAATTTTTAATTTTTAATTGTCAATGTTAATAATGCATTCACAAACCAGAATAAGAGATTAATATTGTGCATTTTCGAAAACAAATAACCGAGCTTTATCTCCTCACTTGCTACTTATTTGCAACCTCAAAAAACACGAGCATACTCTTGCATTACAATACATCTGTGACCTTGCCTATGATAAAAGCTTAACAATCCTTTCATCCCCCTTCAACAACACTCTTATCGACTTCCATTTACCATCGAAACAACAATAGCTTTGGTTAATTCATTATGCAATCTGTTGTTTCCCTGTTCAGAGTGTTGAGCCAGTGGTTGCGTGCCCCATCTAAGAAGCAGTCACATGAGAGAAAAAAGGGCCATACAAGGTTATGATCAGCACAACCAAAACGGTTCGGCTCAGACCGGCAGGTGACGGTGCATGGGAAAAACTGTATCTCCGAGCCTGGTCCCTGCAGAATGTAAAATCAGACCATTAACACAGCTGATGGCGTTCAGTAATGACAATGAAACTTTAGTCTACAGCCATTCAAAACTTGTCCAAGAAAGTTCCGAGATCGATAATTTTGTAAGACTTGCAAGCCATACTATGGTTACAGAATATGATTGAGATATCCAGAAACGTTATGGAAAAATAGCGGAACCACCAAGAATATTAACAGGATAAATCAAGTACAGTCGTGTTTCTTAAATCTTACTTCTGTAAGGATGAGAGTGCGCCACAATATATAGTATTATCAGGCAAAGGAACCTCAGATTTGTCGATCTCTGGATTCATGATGCTCAAATAGACTTCTTGGCCCAGATACCATGAGTCGAGATTCTCTGCACGGAGATTCCAAATGCCAGCATTGTCAAGAGAAACTAAAATAGCGGTCCAAGCTCCAGGAAAAACCTGTTGTCAGAAGAGAAATAAGAACTATGTCTAAATGTTGGTGGCTTAAACAGTCTACCAACTCCTTGAAAACTTGCTTGCAGCTCTTCCCGTTTTCATTCCTCAAATGAACTAGGCATAAAATGAAACGCAAACCACCCAAACCCACCTATGATTTCATCATTCAATGGAAGAGTTGACATACCTAGTGGCATTCATAAGTCAAAAGCATGTAGTTAATTTACGTGCTTGTTGACCTTTTTGAGCAGCTTGCTACCAAAACAACCATTACATTCAAAGGGAAACTGTGTCATTGCAACACCATTATTCTTGGTGTTATGTTCCCTTGCATGTCATGATTTCATCGAAGCATATACAGTTTATTGTTCATGCATGCAAGCCTATTCTCCACCTTAGCAAAATTTAGCTTTCCTACCAGTAATATAGTTGAGAGCAATTTCCAGTTTTCCTTGAAAATAAATAATCCAACAACTGCCAACCCAATGAGCAGGGCTGGGTGATTGAATTAGCCTGATTGTCAACTATATTTCAGTCTAACCCTTTCTCTTATGGTTTTCCTATGGAAAAACTGTTGGGCGGTGGCTTGATACAACCATTTGCAATGACAGTTACAAGATAGAAGTACCTGTGTAGTGCTGCGAGCAACGCCATCCCATTTGTTGTACGTGCCTCTGCTATTTTCTGTCCACACTCCAAAATCCATACTACAGTGCAGACAGGAAATTTTGAAAACTATTTTTGAATATCTGAGTTCCCTTACTCAGGTTTAGAGACAGTAAGTGCATCAAAAATAAAAGCTCACCCCACAACAAAAAATGCATATCCATCCAAATGGTAGCTCTGGACAGTGGTATCATTGTTCTGAAAGATAATCTCCATGAACCCTTTGAAAGTGCCATTGATTAGGGAAGTATCAACTTTGGGATGTCTATTCATCTGTGTGTTGGGGAAGTCAAGCTTGTAGACCCCTGGGATGTTATATTGCTGGGCAAGCTTAAGCGGTGTTGATGGTGTTAAATATGAAATGCCATTGAGGGTAGTACACCACTTCCCGTCAATAAGCTCTGCAGGTCTATTGACAATCACATATACATCTGTCACAGTAATCTGACCATACTTAAAAGATCCCTGTGGATTTGGGCGAGCAGCACCAGCAGAGACGTTCCATCTGAAAAAATGTAGTGATACCAAAAAAATCTATTAACAAGGAGAAACCATGAAAATCAAAGGTGACAAGTTATCAGCAACAGCTACCATGAAAATTAAACATGATTACATGCATATGGATTTCATGGAAGTGGCCTAGATAAAGAGCCATGTAATAGATATTCCAATTGCAATGTGGCTTAAAGTTTCCATTTCTGTAAAATCAGTGATTAAACTCTCCAGAATATATAATGCATTCCAGATTATTGAATCACTCAACTACTCTAAGCATAATAATATCTTCAATTGCTCAAAAACTTGGAGGTTAACAATATCTTCAATGTTAATCCAAAATGATGTATACTTAACTACAACCTTATCGATCTTGCTTGACTCATTGAGAAATACATGTCGTATTCATTAGGAGGATCAGGAAGAGGACCTGAAGCAGGTCCCTGAGAATTGGCATAGTGCAGGATAGCAACTCCAGAAGCTTTGGATGAATTGACATATCGAGGACTTGCAACAATGTAGTAATCACTGCTAGCAGTTTGATCCATTGTTACCAGGAACGAGTACGACTGCCCTACATGAATATCCATGTTCGTGTAGTTCTGCTGCACAGTATATGATCCTTCAGTCTCCACCAGAAGCAAGTTGTGGTTTTGTATTCTGAAATTCAAGCTGGTTGAGATACCAACATTATGCACCCGGAACCTGTACGTGTTTCCTGTACAGAAATATAAAGCATTTTTTTAATCAAGAAAGCAAGAAAAGGAATTTACAGTATCTTAAATAATAATTTGTATCTTAAACTTTGATCACAATTATGTGAAAAGCAAGCTTTTTTAAAAAAAAAAGCTTTGTCTCGCTAGTCAGAAATTTTGGGGAAGCTCAAAATAAAATGGCAAAATGAATTCTTCCACGGAAAATTCAAGTTCTGATGAAATAAGAGCAAGTTGAGCATTGAAGACGGGGGCACACACATACCAGGTTCAATGTTTATTATCTGGTAAGCAATGCCTCCATGTACAAGTGCCTCGTCATATCTGTATGGACCAAAGCCATTAATAAGAATACCATCTGGAACTCCGAGGTCTTTTCCATCTTCAACATCTTTCCTCAGTTTCTGTTTCCCCATAAATATTGGCAAAGTATAGAACAAACTAATTAGCTAGCATTCACCGCAGGCAGTCAGAAAAAAGAGAAGAAAACGCCATCGCTACAGACCTTATGACTTTTAGTATACCAGTCACTAATAAAAAGTTCAACATCTGCATCAGGTACCGCGAATGGTAGTGGAATAATATCTCTATTATTTATAATGACTCCTCCATATCCACCAGCTGATCTCTGGAAGTTGAGGGAAGGGAAGTAAAAGAAACTTCCTATCTGATCTTTGACTTGGAACTGATATGTCCAATTCCACCCTGCTGGGATTGGACAATTAGTCCCCAAAACACCATCTTGCCAGGAGTTTTTCCTGTGTTGTACACCATTCCTACATCAAGCCAACCAACATTATCATCATCAACCCTTCAATTACCAGATTTTGATATCAACTTTAATAATTACACACGGCCGTAAACAAACAATATACCATGTAATGAGCAAAGGTTCATCAAGATCATTCTTGACATTGACAACAACGTTCCAGTTAGTAGTAACATTAAGAGTTGGTCCTGGAAATTGCCCATTAATGCCAATGACCTGGAATTTTATTTAAACCACAACAAGGATCATGGATCTGCGACCAACATCATTTTAGACTTCGGAATACAAGTAAGATAACAAGGACATAATTCAACTACCATATATAAGTTAAACTGTACAAATTACAACATTTCTTGAATTATACTATACATGCATGGGTGGGTAGAATAAGAAGAAGAACCTGTTGTTTAATTCCAAGTGGAGAGGCAATGAGGTAGGAGACAGTCCAGTCAAAGAACACATAAGGGTCACCAGCGAAAGAACCAGTGACCAAAAATAACACTAGTACTCCATAGATGCATGAACATGGCGCAATCGAGGGCATTGGATCCCTACCCCTCTCTCTTGACTTGCTCTGGTTATCTCAATCTTATCTCTCTCGAGATTCCTTGCTACAAAAATTGCAAGCGTTGTGTCTGTTTGCTTTAAGAAAATAGTAGTGGCGCTGTGAGAGAAGGAAAAAAGTCACATGGTTGTCGCAGTGGAATCAGCCGTTTGCTGACAGCTTGGAAGCAGAGATGACTGCCCCACTTCTTTTGGAATGGCTCAGTTCTTGCAGATTTCTAGAGATTTAGAGCCACAATCAGTGGTCACGATGGTGATACTTTCTCTCAATCTTGCCAAAAAAAGGTACAAATGAAATGGGAATATGACTTTTTTCACCGACATGGGTTCTTTAGAATTACTTTAAAGTATTTTTTAAGAAACATGAATTTTTTATTTTAAAAAAATATTTTTATATTATTATAATATGAGGATTTTAAAAATAATTTATTTTAATATATTTATACGTAAAATATATTTTAAAAAATAAATACGTTTCCAGCACAGCTATAATAATATATGTATATATATTTTGCTTGCTTCATTTTTCTGTCACTAAAACAAAATTTAAAGAAAGGAACTGTGTTTATTTAATTTAATTATTTAGGTGTTAATAATTTTTGTATATTTTCATAAGAGGTATATTTTTTATTTTTTATTTTAAACTACACTAAGAATAATTTATTTATTTATTTGTAAATTACATGAGAAAAAAAATATTGAGTACGAATGCATAATGGACTCAACTTTGCCTCAGTAAAAAAAACTCCACTCCGATAAAGAAACACTTAAGCACACCATTAGGCTAAGCCATTTTGTGTTTTTATAAAGTAACAAAATTCTATTGCAAGAAGAAAAAATTAATGGGGTTGTTCACAAGTTGAAATTTCCCCAAATAATTGAAAAAATAAGATGGAAAAGTGGAGTTTGTGAGTTAGAAGATTTTTTTCGATGGGTGGGTTAATTGTTTTCTAATATACAAACGGTGGTAACCCAAATAAACTCAATCAACTCAACCAACTTGAGATTTTACATAACTTTAGAAAAAGAAAAAGGGAAAAATAGAAAATTCAAGAGTCAATAGCCTAATATCAAGAGATAAAATAAAATAAAAGAGCAAAGTTAAATTGGGTTGTCATAACCTATTTTTGGGTTATTCTCCAAATTTACTCAAAATAAAAAATAAAAATAAAACAAAAGGCTGAAGTGGTGAAAAAATCAAGTTGAAAATTTAAAATGGGTTCGAGATCCCAATCGTATCTTTATTATGCTCAAAACTAGAGGAAAATATATATTCAAGGTAAAAATAAATGATTATCGGACAAATCTGTATAAAAAAATAAGTCCAAAAACATAATTATATTTTTAATAGATCAATTTGATTTAATCACAGGCCAAATTAAAATTTAATTATGTTTATGAATTAATTTGAGGTGCAATTGATGGATTTAATTAAGTGCAAGTACTTAATTATACTTTAATTAGGTAAAATTAATTTTATTAGATGCTTAATTGGTGATAAATTAAGTTTGGAAGCCTAATTTGGGCTTAATTGAGAAGATTAAAATTGTTGGAAACCAAATTTAATTTTAACCAAGACAATTGATCGAAATTAGAGGTAAAATTACAAGAAAATCAAAGTTTTGGGGTCAATTAGGAGCAAAATTGAAAAAGTCTAAGACCAAGGATAAAAATGAAAAGACGCGTAAATTTAGGGGCGCTATTGAAGTTTGACTATTGATAATATCATAACAGTCATAAAATAAAGGACCAAATTGAACTTTGTCATAGAAAAAAGGACTAGATGACGTGTTGTCTGGTCACTATTTATTTTCTTCTCCAAAATTTAGCTGAAAACCCTGCTTTGGTATCAACTTTGCAGATGCATTTAATGTCTTTATCCTTCATCAAATTTGACAAAACATGCACAAAAATGATCCCTTGATTCTTGACTATACTGGAGTATGGTAAGTTCTGATTGATGGAGACTACATAAGCGATGGTTCAGCCCCAAAGTTGACAACTCAGGTCGACTATTGTAGTGTCAAATTTAACAGCTTAGAACGCCTACTTTGAGACAACAGTTGGGGTGCTGTCTGGTCACTATTTATTTTCTTCTCCAAAATTTAGCTGAAAATCCTGCTTTTAGTATCAACTTTGCAGGTGCATTTAATGCCTTCATCCTTCATCAAAAATTTGACAAAACATGCACAAAAATGATCCCTTGATTCTTGACTATACTGGGGTATGGTAAGTTTTGACTAATGGAGATTACACAAGTGGTGGTTCAGCCCCAAAGTTGACAACTCGGGCAGACTATTGTAGTGTCAAATTTAAGAGCTTAGAACGCCTACTTTGAGACAACTGTTGGGGATGCTTCTGCAATGAACCAATGACTGAAATTTTACCCCTGTAAAGACAAGAATACATTCTTCCACCATCTATAAATAGAGTCAAGATCTATGGCCTAAAGAGGGAGAAATTGGAAGCAAAAATTCGAACAAAACCAACCCTTCCCCATTTTTTTTCATCAATGTTTCCTTTGATTTTTTTGGCTACTTTCTCCACTATTCCACGTCCCACTCTCAGTACCACCAACCATAAATTTCAGCTCACTGTTGACGACCAGTAGTAGGTGTTCCTCACCATCGTCAACAGCATCATCCTCTCCATCAACGTCAACAACAACTTTCTCCTTCACCTTCTTGCCATGACAACAACATTTTTTTTATACTTCCTCTAGCCAACACATGCAGCCATTCTCTCCACCAACACCTCCTTTTAACTCTGGTCAGGCCTCCTCTATACGGTGGTAGCAACATGTAAAACACTTCCCCCTTGTTCTAGCTATTGTTCACTTGCTTGTGAATAGTAGCTACAACGGGGGGAAATTTTTTAAATGTTGCTAACCCAAACCCTAAACATTATTGGGCTAGTTTGGCCCATTTGGCTGGGTAGCCCAACTCAAAATAGATATATAAACAAGAAAAAAAATTAAAAATTTGTATTAAAAAAAATACAAAAAACATATTTTATTTTCATGCATACGGTCGAATCCTAAAACTTTTCTAAGCATGTTTTCACAAAAACAAAAAAATTGCATCTTTCCTCATGTTTTAAAATGAAAAATGGGATATCATAATTAGTTTATGATTATCTGTTACAGTTCAGCCAAAATCAAAATTTTTTTTTAAACAACCATTTTATTTAGTTGTAGACTTTAATATTTAGAGTGAAACTACTTTGTAAAATACAACTTTAGATATTAAAAAGAATATAAATGTAGTGCTAAAATTTGGATTGTAGAATGATTAAAATTTTTTTTTGACCCAATAAGATAGAGACCCCCTCACAAAAAAAGAGAGATCTACTTTCAAACTTAAAAAGACTGATAAATAGAAATTTAATCTAGAAAAACAATCATACAACAATACAGCTTATGTTAGGTAGAGTGAACTATGAGTTATGCATCTTCTCCTGCACAATAAAGTCTCTTTACCTGAACTCTCGCAGACCGCTACATTTCTTAGTGACCTTAATAAGGGGAAAGCTCCCCAAACTCAGCCTACAAAACCTTGAAAACCTTCAAAGAACCCAGTTCTTCCAAATACAAAACTTTTGGTTGATGCCATCAAAGACATCAAACATACAAAATCCTGGTATGACAAAGTAACCTAGGAAGAAGACGATCATTCATCTCAGAAAAGACAAACAGAAGAATCAGTCCACCACTGGATTGATGTTATCTTCTAAAACTTCTTTTGGCCATCCAAAAGGACTCTTAACAGACCCCCAGTGACTCTCAGTCACTTTCAAGTAGTGTCTCTAAACCTATTTTCAAATCTTAGGCAGGTTCTTCCTCTCCAAAACCCCTGCTTGCTTTACAAACTACAACACCGGTTTCTTGGATAGTTGAGGATTGGTATTTCAATGAAAACCCCCTCATTGTCATACAAAAGATTTTTTCTCCAAAATGGAGTACCTTCCATGACCCCAAACGATCAATCTCATTTCCAAAAGAAATCCAAAACCAATATCCCCAGTTTCCTCCCTATACCTACTAGGACTACCAGCAAGCCTGGCTTCAATACCTTTTCATACAAAACTCCAATCATAGTCATTCTTGGCTATTCTACTTCAAAAATTCTATAAACACTACAAACCTTCCCCTATAGTTCCATTAATGGTGGGATAATTTTGGAAGTCTTCTAGACATCCTCCACGAACATCCCGTGGTTGAAGAAGGATACCTCTATTTCAAAAAAGTCTACCAACCCATTCCTTCCGAAAGAAGATTCAAACCTTTTCTCCTTTTTTGCTCCAAATTTTTTGTTCCATGGGTATGCTCATGGTACTATGATTTTCACTTACAAAACGGATCTCCAGTTTTGATTTGCAGGTTCAAAATAAAATGATGGGATTCTTTTAAAGCAGAAAACCGAAGTTCAAAATCTGCAGTGGAAGAATGGTTCAAATCCCAGAAAATCCTTCCTGCCATTCATCATAATTAGCAATCCAAATTTTTTAGAACAAAATGCTAAAACTACTGCCCTCCTAGCCTCAGCAAAATTTGAAGAAGAATATCTTCAAATATTGCAGAGTCTTATTCTCGTCCAAATCCAGCTCTTCAGGGTCAGTTTCGTTAGATGCCATTTCCCTTGGCAATGATAACGGTGATGATTGTTTTGGCACCAGTCAAACATTGACCATTCAAATATGTTGGCATAAGAGGACAAAGCTCGTGGCCCCTGCCACTTACAAAAGCTACAAAAGTTATCCCCCACTTATGCATACAAACAAAATTACTTTGAGTGAAAGATTCCACCAGACCAAGTGATATGAACTTCATCAACAATTGTGATGAAACCCAATAAGAATGATGGTTTAGAACCCTAAGATCGTGTAGACAAGATTGGTTGAGCCTTGACCCGTCACCTAACAAGATGAAAACCAAGACTACGAAAGATTGAAACGCCACACCTAGAAAACCTGAGAATCTCTCAACAATCAAGGTGATAAGTTTGGTTGTTTGAACGCCACAAGATTAACTTGATAAGTTCTAGTAGTTCTTCAAAAGGTGTCCCCCACTCTAGAGTAATCATTACAAAATGTCAAAACAGTTTCGGCTCCATGATCTAGGAATCTAAGGCTGCTCTTCTGACCTCCTTCTATATTAGAAGCATTCATTTTCATTCCAAAAGGGAGAACACTTTTTGGTAGCGGGAGAATACAATATATTGTATTGACCAAAATTTCTCAATCCAAATCCTTATAAACACTATCTGTAATCCAAATCTCCTATAGTTTAAAACACTTGTATCTACATTTCAAGTAATCCAAATCTCAAGGTTTATTTTCTTTGAACATAAATCTTTTTACATATCTACATTTACATTTATTTCAAATCTAAGTATGCTCTGTGTCTGATTAAGGATCCTGACATTGTTGGTCTTGCCTTATTCTTAATGCATCAGAAATTCATTAATTCCGCCTTTAAGCTGAGTATTTGGTATCATATATATATATATATATATATATATATATATAGTATTCAAAATATGTTAGTGTATTGGACGTATGCATGAAAACATTTTTTGGTATATATATATTTGCCTCATCGCATCGAAAACAGGGTATTTTCAATACGAGGTTGATATTTTAAAAATATAAAGAAAATACATACCTTAAACTAAATATACGAGAAAAATCATAAATCTCTTCCTCTTATATATATTTTTTAGAATGAAAGAAAAAAAGAGAGAGAGTCGGGTCACTTGTCCAAAATAGTGACCCAACTAGGCAAAAAAGAGGCATGTGTGAGCTGTCTCACGATTGCCTCTTTAGATACTGTTCAAGTGATATTATAATTCACTTGAATAGAGAGAGAAAAGGCATGTATGGTATGATTAAGCTGCTAAATGAAGAGGAGTGCATGGAATACTAACCTGGCAATTGACGAGCTGAAACGATGTTGTTGGAGCTCTTGCGCAACTGACAATGACTGATGGGAGGAAGTCTGATTGGAGGTGTGTTATGGGAAGTGTTTTGATGGGGAAGAAGCGGGATGAAGGGGATGAAGGGTGATGTTTTGGCAGCCTCTCTCTTACTTTTCCCTCTTTTCTCTCTCTTCTTTCTCTGTTGTTTTTCGCTCCTTTTCGGCTCTTTTCTTTTCTCCTCCTTTTCCTCTTTTTTTTTCCATTCAGAAGAGAAAAGGGTATATATAGCCTAGAAATATCTCTTATTTAGGGAAGATTTAGTGCATTTAATCTAGGCTGCAATATTTATGTTTTTGTTGTAATTAGATAAACGAAATAGGGAAAGAAATATTGTAGTTGACATCTTGTTATTTTGAATCAGAAAAACATGATTTGAAGATCAAATATTAATGGAGAAAATCATGGAAACCAAATAGGAAGTTTCGGTGAAAAAAGGAAAAAGTTGCAGGTAGAGGCCGTTTCAAAGTGACGATGAACAATAATTCTCGCGGCAGGATTTTTCTGCTTTGACGTTGGACATTGAAACAAAGATATCTTACGATTATGATATCCAAATCGGGCCATTAAAAACTCCATATCCATATAAGCATTCAGTAATACAACTTTCATGAATAACACAAAGTGAGATAAAATCGTTTTGATGGACAAAATCGACCCGTAATCTACTTGGTCAACACTGTTATGATGAACTTGGGATTTTTCTCTAGACATTCCAATGCACATATCGTGTGATTATGATATCCATATCAGGAAATTAAAGAACCAAAATTAATCTACACATGCAGAATTACAACTTTCATGAAGGATTCAAAATGAGAAAAAATCATGTTGATTGCTAAAATTGACCCACAATCTGCTTAGTCAAAACTGTTTTGAAGAGAAGGATTTTCACGTGAGGCGGCCAAATAATTTTTTTAGTGCAAATTCTAAGCGATTTTTCCATCCATAAACTTATGGTAAAAAAATAATACTAATAAAACAAATGTTTAACTAGTTCTGCAAAAATAAAATAAAATATAACCCCTCACAAAGAACAACATAAATTATTGTGACATTTCTTGAATCAGCCCCTCTCTTTTTCAATGAGACTAATTAAATTTTTTTTCTCAAATTTTAAAATTATTCTCTATTTATCCCAATAAATCCTTGAAACATTAAACTTGGTTTTCCGACTAACAAGTGCACATCTCGGGTCAGAATCATTCTCGTGGCAAGATTTTCTTCTTTTATACTAGACATTAAACAGAGTTATCTTATGATTCTAAAATCTAAATCAGTCCATTCAAACCCCAAATTCATCTACTCATTTAATACTACAACTTTTATGAAGATCACAAAGTGATACAAAATCATTTTGATGGACAAAATTGACTCGCAATCTACTTGGTTGAAACTATTTTTAAGAAAAGGATTTTCACGGCAGTGGCAAAAATTTTTTTTTTTTTCATGCAAATTCTGAGTGATTTATCCAACCTTAAACTTAAGTTGGGTTTCTTGAATAAAACCTACAAATCCTGGGTCAGAATCATCCTTGTGGTAGGATTTTCTTCTTTTACACTAGATATTCAAATGCTAATATCTTGAGATTCTAATATCCAAATCAGGCAATTCAAAACCCCAAATTAATCTACAAGTGTGGGATTAAAACTTTAATGAAGGACCTAAAATTGTTTTGATGGAGAAAATCTACCCGTAATTTCCTTGGTCAAAATGTTTTTTTTTATATTTAGTGTGAATTTTAGAGGGATTTATCCGACCTTAAACCTAGATAAAGAAAGAATTCCTAAATGGTCTAAGAATCCTAATGATTTTGAAAACAAATGAGGAGGATAAGAAAAACAGAAAAGAACAAAGACAGGGTTCGAAAAAAACATTTTGATACTCCACTTTTGTCCATCATCCAGTAACCATGTGCTAAACTCTTTCATTTGGTTCCAAAGGGGTGTATGCCATTTTCACTATGTGGGGTCTAAAACATGAGTAACAATAAGGGGAATAACTCAAAATTGGATTATGATAATAGGTAGGAATGATTTTCCTATATAAAATATTATTTCATTTCTTTACCCAAACCTTACAAGATCACCTCCTCCTTACTCTTTTCCTTTAGCATTTCCTTTGAGGATTGAGCTATTTAAACTAACTTTCTTAAAATTTTAGGTTGTAAAGCAATCAATCATTTTTAAAGCTCTTGTTTAAGTCCATCTCTCAACCTTTCAATCTGATTCTATTCAGTGAACACAAGGGTAATAACAATTATGAAGAGGTTTTGAAATCACCTCTCATAATCGAACTAACATGTCACTTTATTTCAATGTTAAGAACTCATATTTCTTATCTCTACGATACTGGTGAGAGTAATACCTTGTGATGCAATCCAAGCTATTAAAGATCCATTAGAGATTTAGGTTAGTCCACTTACAGGACTTAGAGTTAAGAGGTTTAAAGAGACTTTCATTGGACTTATTCAAGATACGTGGGATAGGTGGACTTCAAAAGAATATTAAATAATGGACTAAGGTGCATTGACCCGTCCCTTTTCATAGGAGACGGGTCAGTTCGAGTTTCATTTCTCATTTGAACCATTTTGTTTCAATATCAATATGTATTTCATAAATATTAATATATCTAGTGAATCAAGTCATTGTTATGACACCACATGTAACACCCTTAAACACACACACACACACAATGTAGGTACACAAGAAAATCAATAGCTTATCATAAAAGAATTATGAAAGTTTTTTTTACACAACTTTAATCAACTCATGTCCACCCAAACTTTATCCATAATTGTTTATAATATTTTTTAGATGAAATAACATAAATATATCTTTTTATATATTGCCACAATAAGGAAAATGAACATGACAGAGTAAACATCAAATTTGACATCATGTACTTTAAATAAGTAAACAACCTATAAATTCTAGTGCTAATTATATAAAGTTGATGTCATCATAATCACTACAATTTCATAATAATAATTTATGTAATACAATTCTTCAAGGTTGAAATAAATATAAGCATCAAAATTCTATAACTAATAAAAATATCTTGAAAGTCTACAACTAAACAAAACTAATTAAAACTTGTAACTAAAAGTAGTGATGATATCAATCTAGTTTTGAGGAGCATATGAAGAAATAAACACACTAACAATTTAGAATATAAATATATTATCATGTAATGGAACTTAAAAATCATTCATAAATTTAAATATCATTTCTCAATTATTATTTTTCACATAACTCATTGTTATAACCTTTAGGCTGACTCTTTCATTTAGCATAATTCTCCATATGTTATTTTCCACACAAGAATACAAAGAAGGTAAACTTAACATTAAGAATTATCATAACAAATCTTTTATAAACCTTTTTATTTATTTATATATATATATAGAAATATTAATATAAACAACAATAAATCCTTCATTTCAGTGATGTTATTTCCACACAAGAATACAAAGAAGGTAAACTTAACATTAAGAATTATCATAACAAATCTTTTATAAACCTTTTTTTATAGAAATATTAATTTAAACAGCAATAAATCCTTCATTTCACTTAAGTTTCATACCTAATGTCTATGACCGATACCTTCCTAGTCTCCATTCATGACTGACTATGAAATTGCCCATAACTTCCACACTTACGATGGTATATCAATTTTAAGATCAAATCCCTTATTTTCCATTATTAACTTGATGTAACAACTTTGGGTGTCCACTTTCGTAGTTGACTCTCATGCAAAAAATGTAACAATCTTACCCTTCAAAAGACTTTGAACTTATCTCACATTCATGTTGTTGACTACTTTGCACATAACCCATGCATCCATTTTATCATCCAAGGGACTTTGACTTTAGCCCGCACTATTTTTCACAACACTTATGTAACGATGTCTCCACACTGAGACAAAACGAGTCTTTATCTTTCCATCAAGTATTATATAAATAAACAATAATAATATTGGAATTAGAAACTTATAATAGTCTTTTTTGTAATTAAAGAGCTTGAGGTGATAACACATTTTGTATTTTAACTAGCCATTTACCCGCACTTCGTCGCGGTCGGAACCATATTTTTTTCAACACAAAAACATAATAATTGTGCGAGATTTTTTTATTATAATATAAATTTAGGCAAAATAATAAATCCATAAAGAATTATACTCGCTTCAAGTTTCCTATAAAAATATAAATTTTAAATGGTTATAAATTTATTTATTTAGTATTTTTCAATGAAATCATCAACATAAAATTATCATCGATTTCATTATACTAGGATTAATACATTTATAATTCAATTTAAATTAAACACAACAAACAAAATATAAATTTTGAAAACACTTGGAATAAACAAACAAAAAAAAATAGTTAATTTCTATCTACAAAAAGAAGAAACCATCATTGAAAATTCATCCCTACTTTACCATCATTATCATGATCACAACAGTTAAAATTATTATCAACATTACTACCCAAATAATTAAAATCATTAAATTGCCCCTGAAAAAATAAAAAAAAAACATTTTTATAAAAAACTAATAAAAAAACTAATCACTAAAATTATCATTATTATTGGCAAACAATGAAACCATAAAATTATTTGTTCCGAAGAACAAATATAAATAACAGAAAGCACCAAAAAAAAGAACAAAGGAAAATAAGAAAAAATATTAACTTTAAAATGATCATCAACATAAATTAAAATACCGGGATTAAACTGAATAAAAATAAAACCCTAATAAAAATTAAAAGCATAGTTGCATAAATACAGGTAAAAAATAAACATTGTCTAAGAAGGACCGAAAAAACCAAATGAATTAATACCAAATAAAAAATTAAAAGAATAAAGGCCGAAATAAAACTAAAATATATAATTAATTTCAATTAAATGATAAAATTACAATAAATAAAAATCTTGGGACCGAAACAAATGAAGGGATTTTAGCATTGATTTTTAGGTGTTTTTGGTTTCAAATAGGCTGAAAAAGTAAAATTAGAGAGGAGATAAATATATATTTATATTAAGAGTAAATACAGCCTTCTTTTGCAAAAAAAAAAGTTTTTATTTATTCATTTTTGATAAAGTTACTTTTAAGGTATAAAAAATTGACTTAGAAAGAACTTTTGATGAATTGTTTTCTTCAAATATTAATATGAATTGACAGCATAATAAACATAGAATGTGAAGATATAGATTAGTGTAAGATTATTTATAAATGATAAATAATCTACTAATAAATATATTTTTGAAAAAAAAAGATTTTAAAAGAACCTTTTGCCAACAAACACATGTTTTTTTCCTCGAGATTCGTCAAGCTCTCCGCTTAACTCCTCAGGATTTCTCCTTCGAATTTAATTTCCTCTCATTTTATTTGCATCCAATCGCTTCCTTCAATCTCATTTCTCCCTGTTTATCTCATTTTAACATGCATCACGATCCTTCTCCACTACCTTAAACTATATAAGCACTATTCCTCCCTGCTATGAATTTTTGATTGTTTGCATTGATTTTTTTCATTATCTATTTTTGAAATTACTGTTTTGTGAATGAAATTAGGGTTTGATGCAACACCTTAATACTTCGAATAACAATCCAGACCTTCAATGGGAGTTTACGGTGGCGAACAAAGAGAAGTTAATGTCCCGTCACATGCCTCGCTGCCTAAACTGATTCCAACAAAAGAAAAAACCTCTCATCCCTCACTGCACGAACTGGTTTCAAAAACAGAAACCAAGAACCCAAAACAGAAGACAAAAAAAAAGAGAATGAAAAATTGAAAACGTCCCCCAGCCAACAACACAGCCCCGAGATCATCAAGGGTAAAATCACCTGCACACTGTCGAAGTCCACAGTCATTTCACTCAGAAGTAACAATGCGCCAAACAGTTAAAAAACTCACACCTTTTATATTTTAGTTAATTTTCCATATTATAATAACCCATATTCCTTAAATAATCCAAAGGATTCAAAGAAAAACCAAGAAAGGACTAAAACACAAAATTCAAGTTATCCTAAAATAGTAGCCAAAATTGTTTTGCAGTTTTGAAAACAGTTTGACTATCTCTTGAATTGTTCTAGTTGTTTCTCAAAAATAGCTAGCCCAACTTGGTTACTAGAAAACATTTCTCTTCTTCATCTTCCTAGTTAAAACTATATCCATGAAATTTCAAGTTTTTCTATCATTTTATGATCAACTCATACCCATGCAAAATTTATACTCAACACACTAAGTAACAAATTCCTTAAGGAAACACATTCCATTTCTACAAATCCCTAAAATTCAAGAAATTAAATCCTTCACCAAGACTTCATACAAAACACAACTCATATTTCTTGGATTCAATTGAAATTTTTCTTGAACAGACCCTTTGGCTAAATCTTCTATTCCCTTGTGTTCTTTAATCGTTCTCTTCGTATTGCTCTAAATTCTCTTTGTTTTAAAGTGTTTTCTCTAAGTGTCACGAACCAAAGAGAAGAAGAGGGTGAAAGGCAATGAGAGGAAAACTGAAACAATTAGAATTTCAAATATATGTAAACAAAACGTCTGTGTTTTGTGTAATTCCTTTTAATTCCAGTAACTAGAGTAATACAGCCACATGGGTAGTGCCCAGCTGGCAAAGGACACGGATTCCTTTAAATTCCACAATGACTGGCACAGAAAAACAACAAGAAAATATAACAAAATTTCCAGTCTCTCTCCCCTGCTCTTATTCTCTGTCTCACACAGAGTACGTGTTTCATCTTATCTTCTTCCTTATTCCCCAAATCTCTCTCTTACCCATCATCTTCTTCCCCAAATCTCTCTCTATTTCCCTGAAGAATTTCTAACACGCAGCAAATTGGTATCAGAGCCCTCGTCTTTGGACTCAGATTGATGGCACGAGAAACTAGGTCCCAAGACGTAAGAAGGATGGAGGATTCTCTAGAAGCTGCTAATCAGAGGATCAATGGAATAAAAGTTAAATTACATGCTCAATCTGATGACCTAGCACAACTTAAGGCCATGATGCAGGAGATAGCAACTCGGCAAATCGCTATTGTTGCGATGTTGCAGCCGCACAAATTAATTACCCTAGCTTAAAACACATAAGATAGTATAGAGCAAGCAAGGGGTTGATCCCACGAGGAAGTTTCAAGTCAGATTTTTTATGTTGTACGTTATGTGATTGGGGGGATTTGATTTGTGATTATCTAAACTATGGCAGCAATTAAACTAGCAAACAAAATCAATTAAAACCAAAACTTATCAAGAAAACAAACCTTGGTCACAAGCATACATCCACCTACGGAAATTAGAACCGATCATTGAAACAAAAAAATGCAGTTTATGTTCTGAACTTCTATCTTTTCTTAACGTGATTAATTAACGGATCCGCCGTATAACTAATCCTAACCAACAAACAATCAAAGTGTCCGCACTAATGATTCAATTTAATGGTAGCTTTAAGAACTAGATAATTTCATCAAGATTAACATACAAGTTGTCCGCAACTTGTGTCAATTTATTCAAATGTTCTCCCTAAGTTCAATAATGTAGTTCCGCCACAATTATCAAGCTTAGTTGTTTCACAAGTTCATATATCATAACTCCGGTTTTGATATTAAACTTAGCAATAGATTGTTCACAACAATAACTTAGAGTCCGCTCTAGCAATCATCAACAACAATCATAGGAAATATGCATAGGAAAACAATCATACTCATATATAGCATAAACTGAAAATAGAAGGAAGAATAAATCTCATGGTTCTTGAAATCCGAAGGTTTTTGTGTCCTTGCAACCAAGAAAAAGAGCTTAGCCTTGCATAACTATTGAACAACTACTTTCTAAAGATTGAAGAGAGCATGATTTTTTTTTGGGTTTGTAGAGGAGAGAATTTGTGTTTATTCTCTGCTGGATGATGGCTCTTTTTTTTTCCTCTCTTTTCTTTTTTAGTTGCTGCCCCTTCTCTTTTCTTTTTTATATGCTAAGAAACCCTAGTCTCTATTTTACAAAATAGTCCTTCCTTAAGTTGACAGTTTACATTTAAGTACTTCAATAACTATTTTTCCTAAAAAGGAGAAATAGCCTTATATGAAATCTTCAAACTCTGACTTAGAGGACCTAAATTGTTGATATAAAAACTTGGATGTCGGTTTAGATGCTTCAGAATGTAATTTGGACTCGTTTCTTCACGAAACCTGTTTGCTGGCAGAATTCAGTTGTCATCTTTGAAAAATAATATCTCCCTCCTCATATGACATTGGTGTTGTCTGAAATTTGGAGAATGGATAGGTCTTTGAATTAGGAATCCAATAAAATTGAGTTTGCATCAATTGGACTTCTGTAGCTCCAGATATTAAATTTTGAATGGCCAAAGGTCAACACTGGTAGAATGCGAGATTTGACTTTGCAGGATGTGATTTCCATAATCTTTCTCCTTTTATTTTTCTTGCATTATATTTCCAGAAAGGTATGGATGTTAGCTTTTTAGTTCCACTGGAATCATTTCATTTCGATCTCTAGAACTCACGCTTTGCACAAAACATCGACTGAACATCAAATCTACCAATTACCTCCAATTTACTCCTTTTTGCATCTTTCATCCAAAAATGCCTTCAAAACATAAAACAAAGAATATCAAGGCATTTTATATATAAAACATGGACAAAACATTAGGTAGATGTGGGTGAAACTATCGAATAATATGGTTACATCAGCTTATTCAACAAACTTTGGCAAACCTTATCGGGTGAAGCAAATTCATCTTAGAATAGAGAAATAAAGATTTGGGCCTCAGCCAGTGAAGAAGGCTGGCTCTTGTCTAATGGCTCTGATTCGTTGAATTGCACCCAGACATTAGAGCTGAAGAATTCAGCTGAACCTGGAGCTGAGGAGGCATTCTGCAATCAAGTAGTAGCGTTGTCTCAAATGGGCCTTATTTTACCTGCAAATGCAAAGAAGAATGCTATATATGTTGTGCATTTAGACTATGGTCCTAATCCAGCATCAACTCGTTTGGACTACATATCAGAGTTTACTATCACTATGCCTATTTTGAGTTTAAATGGGACAAGTGATGTTGTGCATGGCCAATTTGTTGCTCAAGTTTATTGCGTACAGACACAGGCAATTCAACAGTATGCTTTGGAATTATGTCAGTGCTTGTCGCCTTTGTTAGAAAATATGGATGTGTTATGCTGCAGGTTTGTTTGGGTGCAATTCTTCCTGGGAGGAGGAGAATGGTTAAAAATGGCAATGTTGCCAAAACCCATTTTTTGGTTCTGTGGAAAAAAAAATACCGTTGACAGAAGCAATTTGGGAGGAGGCAGAGGAGTTCAGCTGGAGGTTCCCTCCATTTCACCTTGAGGACAAGGTGGATGTCATGGAAGGGGCATTGTCACAAACCAAAAAGAAGAAGAAGGTGAAAGGCAACGAGAGGAAAACTAGAATTTCAAATATATGTAAACAAAGCGTCTATGTTTTGTGTAGTTCCTTTTAATTCCAGTAATTAGAGTAATACAGCCACATGGGTAGTGCCCAGCTGGCAAAGGACACGAATTCCTTTAAATTCCACAATGACTGGCACAGAAAAACAACAAGAAAATATAACAAAATTTCCAATCTCTCTCCCCTGCTCTTATTCTCTGTCTCACGCAGAGTGCGTGTTTCATCTTATCTTCTTCCTTGTTCCCTCAAATCTCTCTCTTACCCATCATCTTCTTCCCCAGATCTCTCTCTGTTTCCCCGAAGAATTTCTAACACGCAGCACTAAGAGATTACAGTTACAAGAAAGCAAATTCTTCCTTTCTTCCTTTTAAGAGCCGTTAATTATTATTTTTAAGAAAAAAATAGAGTTCCCTCTAACCCTAATCTTCTTTTCCTTTCCTAATCTTGATCTATCTTTCTTATATTTATAAACCCTTAAAGAAACACTATTTATTTTATATTAATTTTGTATATTAAGAACTTGGAGTTCGACAGCAATTTAGTAAGTTGTATGGTGGTATCCAATAATAAACATGCGTACAAGCAATGCCGGAGCATGAAATGATACGTTTTGTGAATTATTCATCGACACATGCTTATGAATAAATTGTCCGCAATCAGTAGTACTGAAATTATTGCTTGCTAATGTTTTCATGCCAAGACAGAATCATCATCATGGTCCAAGCCCACACATCCCCATCCTTCACATGTTATGTCTCTCGACTCTCTCCTTCCATTGATGGCTTTCTTTCAACTTCATCAAGTCAAAAGTTTTCTTTTTCTTTTTTTTCTTTACAAATGAGAGTGAAGTTTATTTATTTTTCACGGATATGAATCATGATTAGTTGTTAGTGTTGTCAAAAAGGGAGAGTTAAGCTTAATATTCATAAGAAAAGGGATTGATCTGATCATCACAATAAAAACGAGGGGCTAAATTTAACCTTTTCTTATAGAAGAAGAATAAACAAGTTAAATGTTTATAATTTTACCAATAACAAGTTAAAAAAATTATGTATTTGATTAAAAAATTATACAAGATGAATCTATACATATTCATAGTTTTTTTTCATGAATAAAAAATAAATTATTTTACTTTTTTAAAACTAAAATTTATAATATAATTGTGAATCGAATCAATATAAAAAAAAATACTAAACAAACAATGTTTTCTTAAAAAAAAAAACAATTTTAGTACCGAATATTATCCTATAAATAAATTAAGACGGTGTTTGGTAGAGTGATGTTGATTGTTATTTAAAGTATTTTTTGCTTAAAAGTATATTTTGATTGTTATTTAAAGTATTTTTTGCTTAAAAGTATATTAAAATATTATTTTTTTTAAAATAGTTTTAAGATCAAGACAGTAAAATCATTTATAATAAAAATAAAAAAATAAATATTTGTTTTTCAAAAAAAGGGTAACAAACGGCACCTAAAGTGGGGAGGACCCAAAAGAAATATGAGTGCCACACAGAGGAGCTTGCTTTTTATGGTGTTTGGATCCATGTGTCAATCTTTTGAGTTAATTGCCTTTGACAGTTTTTGAATCAAGCTGTTACCCAAACGCACCTTTATTATTTTTATGACAACCCCTTAAATCAAGCATTCCTTATTTATTATAGCCTGCTACTGCTCGTCTTCTTCTTCTTATCCAGTCTAGCAGCACTGCATCGCCCTCCATGTACACTCAGCATCTTCACTCTCTCAACAAGCGCGTAGCACCCACTTAGCGCATATTTTCCAAACATCAAACAGTCACCAGCGCCGCGCCCCACTTGCCAAACTTCTTTTCGGTGGCCCACCAGGGCAACTCTAAACGGCGCCTACAATCGAGCCGCAATTACAAAACCACTACGACAAACAAATCCAAATGGCACTCTCCGTTTTGCTAACTCCACGACAAACACACTGAGTCTTGCCGTAGAGAAACAAACCTCCTCAGGACCCCACAGATACACCACCAATAATTGATCATTCTCCTAATCCTCTCTGTATTCAAGCTGGCACCGCTGTCTTCCTCTTCTCTCCTCCTACTTCTTCAAGCTACAATCTTTCCGCGACTATCTCTCTCTGCAAAATATCCCTTAAACCCTAACCCTAATTTCCCCCATTTCTGTAAATAACCATTAAATTCATGCTCTAACCACGCAAGCAAACAAAAATAATGAAGAAAATGCTTCGTTTGATTTGTTCCCTCTCATTTCTCCTAATCTCAATCCCAACTGTATATTCTGATAAAAATCAATCGATTTACGATGTCTTGAAAGCCCACGGGCTGCCGATGGGGTTGCTACCGAACGGAGTGAAGGAATTCAACATCGACGAAACGGGGCGTTTCGAGGTATACTTGGATCAGGCTTGCAATGCTAAGTTTGAGAGTGAATTACATTACGATATGAATGTTACGGGGAGCTTGAGTTACGGGCAGATCGGGGCTTTGTCGGGGATTTCGGCTCAGGAGTTGTTTTTGTGGTTTCCTGTTAAGGGAATTCGTGTTGATGTGCCGAGTTCTGGTCTTATTTATTTTGATGTTGGTGTTGTTTTTAAGCAGTTCTCGCTTTCCTTATTTGAGATGCCTAGGGATTGTGTTGCTGTTCGTGATGAGGAAATTGAGGCTGTTCGGCATGGGAAGTCTATTGCTGATGCTGTCGCCAAGGTTTAGTTTCGTTCATTGTCTTTTTATTCTTTCTTTCAGATTTAATCAATAAGTTGTGTTTTGAGCTTCATTTCTGATTGAAATTCAGCAAAATTGATCTGAATAATGTGGTATACATATTCATCTGGTACGTCCAACATTGGTTATTTTTTTATGGGGACGAGAGATCTTTACGCTGGTTGGTCTTTTTTTATTTTTTTATGTGTTTGTGGTCTGATGTTTTGTTATTTTTTGTGCAGAGTCAATCTGGGAAGTTAAGATATGGGCTTGATCAGGAAAATTTTGGGAGGGATTTCCTGTAGAGTATGCGGGAGAAGGTTGCTTATGACGTGCACTAGCTCCATCAATTTGTGGGTTCTTCATTTTACCTTGTAAATTTCATCAGCAGAGAGTCTGGTCAGGAGGTCTAATGCTTCCACTCAGTGTGTTTGCTTGCGTTCATTTATCCCATATAGTGCAGATTGTGGAAAGTAGGGGATCCAGCTCTTGTTAATGCATGTACACCATGTGCATTTGATTGAGTTGAAAGGGAAAATTTGAGGCTGCAGTGTGATGACTGTTGGCATCCTGCTTTCAGAAGATTGAGGGAGACAGGAGCAATTCGGTTGAGGTGATTTCAGGTGATAAATTCAATATAAGTTCAATTTATATGTTAATTTGTTGTATTATGAATACAAAATATGCGTGTCGTCCATATGGAGTCACTTTTTGTAGTGTAAGTTTTTTAGATTGATGAGAGGCACATACTCAATGATATAAAAGTTCAGGAATAAAAGGCTTCTCATTGCTCAATCTAAAAGTGTGATGGAATTTTTGTTCTCATCTTTTCTACACCATTCTTCTCGGTCAAGTTTTTTTCCAACTTTTCTCGTGTATTTTCTTGAGATTCCATCGTAGGGTGTTGACTTTTCTCCAATGATTAATCCATCAATTAATTGGTAATCTACATTTTCTTTAACCGACTTGTATTCATGTTGTTATGCTTAGGTGTAAATCTCCAGAGTCTACTGTCAGAGAATTCGAGCTGGGGAATTAACTTTATTACTTATAAAAATAGAATCCTGCAACGAGATATAGCTTTCCTACTCCTAGACTTTTTTAGGGCTTGGGGGGTTGGCTAGGAAAAATGACCGAGCTCTTAGTTTCAGGATTTTCAATTTGGTTCAGGAATTATGCATTTTGGATGTACAAATTCATGGTATGCAATTGTGCTATATTATTATGCATCAAGAAGTCTTTTGAGATTTATATGGAAGGTAAAGTTTCAGATGTAGCTTCTGTTCTCATCATCCATGATCCTTTACTTTACCTTCACCCTGATAATCTTTCCTTCTCTCATCATGAAGGGGCTGAAGTCTGACATGAACATTAACTTACCTTATGTTCAGAAAATATTAGCCTTTTCCCTTTAAGTCGGGAGACTACAACAAAATTTAGAGTGTTCTGGTTTAAGGATGACTGATTATTAGGTTGGAGAATCTAGCCTGTTGTAGAAGCACACGGAAACAACACTTGATTTGTTTATAGAACAGTCAGGCTAGGACCTTGACTGGCTTGGTAATTATATCCAACCAGCGTAAGCTGGCCTTACTTTCCATGTAGGAAGTGATGATCTGCCTATTTTAGTGTATGACCCTAAGTTGGATGCAAATTAGTCCTTACCTTAGGAATGATTTCTTTGTATCAAGTAAAACGACAGATCTTTTGGAATGAATTTCTTCTCAGTTGGTGATCTGGCATTAATAATCTAGAGGACCTGTACGATACTGCAGTGTCTGTGCCGAAGGAATTTCTGGTTGAGGTAGCAGAATGCATATTTTTTCTTCTGCTTACTGATTTAGCTGGAGATTTAATCTTAACATTCTAATATGCTACAATCTTTTTGTGAAAAAGCGTTGTGGCTGAACCAGATTCGACCAAGTTCTAGTTTCTCAGTTTTTTGATTGCTTTCCAGTTGGTCTGACATGGTTGCTGGACAGCCCTGCATATTATTCAACAATTATTCATTCGTTTATCATGTGCTTCATTATGTTCATAGAATTATTGTTTAGAATAGAGTCCCATAACTTAGAGGCTTAGACAGGACAAAATGGGATGGACTAGGTCGCCTGCTTTTGGCTTGTTCCGTGTATGGTAATGGTTAAAAGACATGAATACGGTGCTCATTGTCTGAGAGGGTACCCATGTTGAACTCCTTTGCTAGTATGGAAAGGTTAGATCTTTCATTAGTGGAATGGCATGCGTGTTTGATACCTTAAAACCCCACATGCAGTACCAGCCAGTTGCTGTTTTGACCAACATGCATGTGGTGGTAGTGGTCCTGCTTTGGATACTTGTTTGATAAGTCTGATATGCGCAGCTTGTAATCATGCATGACCAATATTTGTTTGAGCTCTGGGTGTGATGAGAAAATGGCACGACCCACCCCCTTCTAATATGTGTATCTCGTGTGGCAATACAATTATTGATTGATCGAGATGGTCCTCTTCTTTGTTACTTGTGCTCATTCTGTCAGGATGAACAAAAGGGGAGCTGTGCCTGTGGACTGACTCGATTAACTATGCTTCTTTCTATTTATTAATTAGACTCTCTTGTTATTAAATCATCAAATCCAGTATAAAGAAGACGACATGTTTTTGTGGGAAGGTGGGTTAAATTTTATGTTTTCATTTGACCGAGAGAAGGCTTCGGATACTTGTTTATTCGCAGCCTGTTGACCTTACAGTTCCAGTAATTCTCCCGATCGTGATCCTCGAATTTTTTATTTTTTATTTTCTGTCCTGCACTCTGCGATGATATGTCCTATAGCTAGCTAGCTAGCATCACTGCAATTTGATTGCGATGCATCCATATGAATAAAGTATTCTGCTACTTGATTGTTTAATCCAGATTGGCTCTCTGCAATGCAACGCCTCATTTATAGCGGCCAGCCCTTCATCTTTGAATCACTCTCATCTCTCACTCTACTTTTACTGGATTGTTCGATCTAACTGGGACCCACCAATCATGTGTAGCAGCAATCAATCAATCAGCATCTTTTTTTATCTACAGCTAGTTATATTTTGGTCCTTGTAGCTCAGCGAAAAATAACTAATTAGTCCCTTTTGTTTTCAAAACTATGTATTCAATCCCTATGTTTTTTCCAGTCTGTTTATAACTTTCAATTTATTTAGAGTTTTTTGTTCTTATAATTGAAAAAGAGAGAAGAAAGATAGGATGTTGTGAGAAAAGAGATGAAACAAGATATTATTAAGTATGATTCATACAAGTCAAACAGTTGTTTAATTGTTTTGTTATACTCTTTCAAGAATTTATTTATTTATTTATTGAGGTCAACTAAATGTAATAAGTTAGAAAAGAATGTGCTCATATGTGTGACACTTGTCGCCTAATTGACCCGTTTGGCTGCTAGCACTCTTGAATGGTCACGGGCTCTATATTTCCTTGGAAGAGGATTTTAATTTCAGGCAGCGACTACAGGTGCCCACTCCCTGATGACCTAGTTAAAGGGTTGGATCCCTCCCTCTTTGTTTATGTTCTGGTATGGCGTTTTGCTGCCGATCTTCCATGGCCTTTCTTGTCTTGGCTTTCACTTTCTCCTTTTGTCCTCAGTGGAACTATATATACATATATATATATATATATACACACACATAAAAGAGGCATTAACTATGGAGCAAGACGAGCGAAATGCCTTGTGAATCGCCATTCAATGACATTCTTACCCTCCTCGATACAGACGAACGAAATGCAAATTGGAGTGCAAGAAATACTTTTCCAAGGGCCGGGCATTACCAAATTGAATGAGGATAATTTAGTAGTTAGTCAATTCTTAGTTTAATTTATATGTTGCATGTTTCAAATATCTAGTGGATGATGATTCAATTGAAATTTCAGGATAATTGGACAGCAGACAGTTTATGAACTAACTAGTATCGAAGTGTAGGAAGTTTCTGTCGATAGCATGGGATGTCCCGGCACATGGAAGCATGCCATGTTTTCCATAGATTTTCTAATTTCAAATCATGATAAAATAAAAACAATTCCACACATCAACGCTGTCGTTTAGACATTCTAGATACCTCAGCCTCGAAGAATCCATCGGAATCTCTCCTTCCATTCCTCACTCCTATTTCTACTGCCTATCTATCTATCTAACTTGTCTTCTTACCTGCGATGATCTCGCATTCATCCCAAGATTTCATGGGAATGTATGCATGCATGCATGCATGCTGTGGTGACCGCTAAAGTTATTAATAATAATAATAATAATAATAATAATAATAATAAAAATAATAATAAATTCTTCACGTCTCATAATTTCATAGCTAAAGGCTCGAGCTTCAATTTAGTTCAGGGGAAAAATCTATCAAATGAATTATGCGGCATCGTTTCAAGTGCCAGAAATGAAGGGAATCAGGTTTGTAAATATGAAAAAGGAGAAGGGCTAGGGTGCAAAATTAACCGTCTGGACAATGCCTTGATTGATACTCAACAATAATGAGCCACTTCTAGTCCCGTTCACTACAAACTCTACACGCCATCACCGATCACAATAAACAACAGCCACACCTTTGCATTTTTTAAAGTTGTTTTTAATATTATTTTATTTAAAATATATTACTTTTTTAAAATTATTTTTGATATCAAAATAATCTCAAAATATATAAAAAAAATTTCAAAAAAAATAGTACCAACACACCCTTAGTAACTGATATTTATAAAATGAAAATTAAAATACAAACATTTTCTCAGCTACTATAAAAAAAAAGAAAAAAAAGAGTTTATTATAACCTAGCTCCTGTATTCTAATAAAAACTCTTAGTTTTGGAAAACATATATATTAGTCCCTATATTTGTCGATATTTTAATAACTTCAATCTATTTAATTCCAGGTTCTTGCTTCTTTTTTTCTTCTTATTTTTGAAAAAAATGCAGTAAATGAGAGAATTGTAGTGAGATATATAGGTACGAACTACTAAGTGATTGAAGATGGTAAGACTTTCTGGTATTTTCGGACCCAAAAAAGAGTAATAGAAGATGATGAGTGCTCGTTAAGGGGCTATTATATTATTTTTAATACTATAGGGACCTCTTAGTACATTGTAGAGAGAGATAGGTACTAAGCTAGAGTTGACTACAAAAATCCACAATATCTATCTCCCCTTTCCTTGTTAGCACCACCCCTCCACCTTCAGCTCCATCTCCTCCTCATCCTTTCCTAAAACTCCACCACCTCCCTTTCCCTCCTTACTTCGCCGGACTCCAATACTCTCCGGCGGAGCTACCTCCTTAACCACCATACGAAACAAAATCCGCGGCCACCCAACACTCCCCCCCCTTTTTTTTCCTCTGTGAAACAAAATTAAATGGCCTTAATCTCCTCTATCTCCCCAATACCAGCACCAAAAATCCCATTCTCTACGAAAGCTCAGAACTTCGTTTCTCTAGCTCCTTATTCTTCATTTACTCTCCGTTCTCATTCAATGAAAAGATTAAATAAGGGCTGGCCGAAGAATAAAGCCCTTTGTATATTTGCTTGTTCAACTTCACCGTTTATAGGAAGAGTTGGGTCACAGAGAAGAGAAGGCGAAGTTTCCTTATTGCATTTTGGGATTAACCCAAATGCAGAGGTAGCAAAGACCGATTCTTCTCAGGTCTTATCAGCTATGCTTCCTTTTGTTGTTGCTGCCACCGCAATAGCTGCTCTTGCTCAGCCTGCCACTTTCACTTGGTTAGTTGCTTCTATATGTAAACTCATTTTCCTCTTAATATTTTTTTTTGTGACTAATCATAAGAAAAAAAATTAGTCGCTGTTCAAATAATTTTGATATAGCTAATGCGGGGAATTAGTCTTTTTCTTGGGATTGTATCTACTGCTTTTCTGGGATGGGTCGTGTTTGATTAGTCGTTTGTTGCGTCCGAGGTTTGATCGTGTTTTAAACTAGTAGGACTATATATATATATATGAAGGGCACTTTTCGAAACTAATCAATACTAAACTAAATTTAGCTTACTTCGATATTGTTCTACTTCAATATTTTATTTTTCTTCATTGATATTTGTTATGAAGTTTGTTCGATTTAATACTTCTTTAATTGTCTAGTTTATTTATTAAAGAATATAATAGATGAATATGGTCAAAACATGTGCTTTTTATTTTTTTTCTGGTAGCTTTTCAGGATTGTTGTTGTATTCTTTTTTCTTATTAAAAAAGGGTTTGGGACTGCTCTTTAAGGGCTCAAAAAGGAGTGTTGGATGCCTAATTTAGTTTGCAAGTTTGATTTTGAGACTTTGTTTCAGGGTATCTAAGGAGTTGTATGCTCCAGCTCTTGGTGGGATCATGTTGTCAATTGGGATTAAACTTTCTATACATGATTTTGCTCCTGCAATTAAACGGTATGTGGTTTTTTTCTCTCTTAATTTAATTCGTTTCTTTTAACTGTTGAATGTCTTAAGTCAATTTGCAAAATTTAGAATATTCTCCCAAGTTCTTTATTTTTCCTCCATCTTTTGCAGACCCTTTACCACTATCTGTTGGGTTTATCGCGCAGTATGTGCTCAAACCAGGCCTCGGAGTATTAGTTGCAAAGGCATTTGGGATGTCTCAGATGTTCTTTGCTGGTTTTGTCTTAACATCTTGTGTTGCAGGAGCTCAGTTATCTAGCTATGCTAGTTTCTTGAGTAAAGGGGATGTAGCCTTGAGCATTCTCCTTACTAGCTCCACTACCATTGCAGCAGTCCTTGTCACACCTCTTTTAACTGGTCTTCTCATTGGCTCTGTTGTTCCTGTTAATGCCTTTGCCATGTCAAAATCAATCTTGCAGGTAATGGGAGCTCTTTACTAACTGATATGTTTTTAAATTCACTATTTCATTTCCCCTCACTTGAGTTTACATTTGATTCCCCCTTTGGTTTATTTGTAAGGTTGTCCTTATTCCAATTACTCTCGGCCTCGTACTGAATACCTATGCAAAGGAAGTTGTAAATTTTCTGAATCCTGTCATGCCATTTGTTGCTATGGTGTGCACCTCGCTTTGTATTGGGAGTCCACTTGCAATAAATAGAAGTCAGATTCTTTCCAAAGAGGGTCTCCGGTTGATTTTTCCAGTATTGACATTTCATGTCATGGCATTCACTTTGGGATATTGGGTCTCCAAAATTCCAGCTTTGAGGTAATTCCATAAATGCATTTTTTGTCTAGTGCATTTTGCAGTTTTAAAATTTAGAATTGATAAATACCAGTCCTCACTGCCATTGTCCTGCTTTTGTGATCCTCATGCAATGAGCTGTTTAAGTGATGTTGCCCATCCTGCTGCTATGAACTCCTTTGCTTACTGTGCCAAAGCTATATAAACCAATGGCTTGGTGAAGGTTATGCTTATGTGGATGTTTGCAAATGTAATTTATTCTGGAAACCTCCATCTGATCTTACCCACGGTCAGGTTTCACACATTGTTGGTTATTACTGTTGCTTCTTTCTTTCCATTTCTGCTGCATATGTTGGATTTTCAACCCATTCAGCTACATCATTCTGTTTTTTTCTGAACTTTTTCTTGTGAGTGAATATTTTAGAAGCTGAAGTCCCTTAGTGAGAGTTTAACTCGTGACCTCTTGCTTTATACGGGAGGCTGATACCAGTTGGAACAAAGGCCAATTGATGTTCCACTGAACTTATGAACTGCCTTTTCCAATCGCTGCATGTGCCTTGAAATAATTCAACTTAACTTGAAATTTATGAGAAGCTATTTGGTCCTGTGTGCTCTACACGGATGTTGACTGATTCCTGATGGAAAATTAGAACGATGCTGGACTCCAGTTATTCTGGTTTCTATATCCTCCTTTGTCACTTATAGCAACTCCCCTGACCTTTTGTGAATTCGTCAATATGATGCTTTGCTTTTAATATAGATATTGCTCCTCAGAATAGGCTGGGATGAAGGTTTGTGTATCAATCTAAAGCACTTTATTTGCCCTTTCGATGTAGATTCTAGCAAATGCATGGCTGGTTTTTGTTTTTTCATCTTCATGTACGAACAACTAGGAGTTTTGCATGAAAGGGGATAAGAAGTTAACTTCTGCGGTTATCCTCGCAGGCAAGAGGAAGAAGCTAGCAGGACAATTTCTTTATGTACAGGAATGCAAAGCTCCACCCTGGCTGGACTTCTTGCTACCCAGTTCCTCGGGAGCACTCAGGCTGTCCCGCCAGCATGCTCTGTAGTTGCCATGGCAATCATGGGTCTCTGTCTTGCCTCTTTCTGGGGCAATGGCTACCGGATAAGAGATATACCATCCCACCTTATCCCTCAATTAGGTTCTGCTGTCAAGGTTTAGCATAGCAATTCCCAGGAGCACTCCAAGGGACCAGGCGGAGCTAATTCCACGCAAAGAGTTGGCACACAAGGGCCACTGGTACTGATGATTGAACCATCAAAACAAGGTGAAAAATCGCAAGGTAGTATACAGGAGAAGGGGGAGGGGGGATACTGTTAGCGAGACTGGCTGTGCCTGGTGTTGTATAGTTTAGAAGCTTTTTTCACCAGATGCATCTTAAAGTTGCTAATGATATATATATCAGAGGTATATAGATTACAAAATGTAGCGAATGAGAGCAACCGAGTTACATGCTGAGATGCTCTATTTTTTCTACATAGCAATGATCTGCTCCCTTGACATTTTTTGAAGGAATTTATAGGAGGCAACAAACCCTATGATCGGCCAGAACATATATGTTCGCCAAACATTTTTTATAAGCCACAACTACAATTGCCACTTTAATCATCACTATTACTACAGCTAAAATCTAAAAAAACATAAGTTAACATCCTAAGAAATGGCATGTGTTTAGTTTCCATGTGCAATATAGCCCTAATGTGTATGACTTATAAGAGTTTTGTCTGGGCAAGATTTTCTAATATTACACGGATTAAAAGTCAATATTTTTTTGTGAGGTGATTTCAACTACATCAGATCCTTAATGGGAAAAAACATTAGCATCCAAAATAAAATGTTTCTTAGTCTACCAAGAAAAGTAATGGGCCATGGACTTTATTTTCTAGGTTTAGAAGGATTATTTAATGATTCTTCTATTCTAGAAAATAACTAATAAAGTAAACAAGCAAGGAGGGGAAATCTTCTTTTTCTTTTTTATCTAGGTAGAGTAAGAAATACCCATGCCTATTCTAGAAAAGAACTAATAAAGTAAACAAGTAAGGAGGAAAAATCTTCTTCTTCTTCTTCTTCTTTTATCTAAGTAAAGTAAGAAAACCAATCTCTTCGAGAAAAAAGCTAGAGATAGAAAAAAAGCTCAACAAGAACTTTTGGGTCAAAATTGTTTTTTCTAGTTTATTTGGAATTCATAAAGTCGACAACTAACCTTGCAACTACAAAGAAAGATTATTCTACCAATGAGGCTATTTAGGCTAGGAAATAAGACTCATTTGATTATTCTCTTTTTTTTAATTTTTTGCAGCATGCTTTAGACCTTTGTTTTAATCTTTGTTTTTATATTATGGACTTGATTATCAATATTTATGTTTGTTTAATTACAAGTTGAAATCCACTTTTAAATAAGTTTTATACAAGTCCATATATTGGGTATTGTACGGTTTAATTTGAGTTATTATGCATGTAGAAACACTTGTAAGCTAAGTTTCAGTTTCATGTGTTTTCTTTAATAATATTTCCGATTGTTGCATCTCTATTTGTAAGTGGGCGAGGGTGAGTTTTCCCTTTTACTTTAGTTCTCTAATGAATTGAATCAACTTATAAAAGAACAATTATCTTTATTGTGATATTCTATACTTCTCATTCGTGAATTGTTATTCATTAGGTGAGAGTTTTAGATTCTAATAGTTTTAGATTCTCTTTTACTTTAGTTCTCTAATGAATTGAATCAACTTATAAAAGAACAATTAACCTTTTACTTACTCATCACTCAAATAATAAAACTCAAAAATTAATTCCAGCATTGGAGGGTTTGTTTTATAGGTAACACCAACCTACGAGAGCATCTAGTTTATTATCAATCGTTAGAAATCCAAAGATTCATTGAAGTTTTTGTCAAACTTTATTAGAAAGTATGACAGAAAATTCAATAATTGTGTTGATCTTTTCTTAATATTTTACAAAAAAAAAAGAACAAAATCAATGGTAACTAGGTTTTTATATCTAATCTAAATGAATTTGAATTGAATTTTATTAAGAGAATAAAATAAATGATATTTGGTTTTTTTTTAAAAAAAAAAGGTCTAAGGAAAAAGGAAAATATGTAGAGAGAATTTTAAAAAATAAGTAAACATTCTCTTCTTTTTTATGGGAAATATAGAATCTTTCTTTTCAATTAAACTCATTTATTAAAAAAAAACTAAGCCATGTGGTGAATTTATTATAGCTCTTACACTATTCATCCTCTCATAGATTATTATGAATTCAAATAGTTATTTTTTTTGTAAAAATTTTCAATCTAATCCTCAATTTTCTTCATAACTAAGCCATTTTGAACCTATTATTATTATTATTATTATTATTATTAAGGAAGAGATTGGATTGATAAACAAAGGGACCTAAGTGAAAAGAATGAGTAAAATAAAACAATGGATTTTAATCTCATTTGGAAAGATCACTCCAGTCCCTTATTTGTTTTTAGTTATTAGTTGATAGATCCTTTTAGTTGTAAAACACTCAATTTGAATACCAAATTTATTTATTTCTTATTTTATTAATCCATGTTTTATGAGGGGGTAGAGAGAAAGGCTCGTTGAATTATAATGTAAAGATAAAGTAGTATGTGATGACTATTGTAACCACCAAAATGATGGATATTTTTTTTCTTTCATAATAACAAAAACAATTATAATAATGATATTAATAGTGATAATGATACTAATGATAATTTTAATAATATTAATAACAATGATATAATTGTGATGACAATAATGGTGGTGGCAATAATAGTAATAATGATTAAATAATTGCACTAATAATAATAATGATGATGATGGTGATAGTAAAAATAAAAATAATGGTGGTATTAATTATAGTTGTGGTGGTAATAGTTGTAACAATGGTTTTAACCAATAATGGTTGTTGTGGTAATGAAAACGACGATAATAACAATAATGATGGTGATAACAATTATAATGTCAATAATAATTAGAATATTAATTATTTACAGTAATGACAATAGTGGTATCTATAATCATTGTGATAATTTAACAACAATAATAATAACAATGAGAAATAATAATTGAAAATAATTCATAATTCGATATTGTATTTGTTAAAAATTGAGTTTTGCAACTTCTCTATGTGTAATATTTCAGATCTAATATCCCGGATTAATGACCTAAAAAAATTTTGTGGTTCAATGTTATCTTTTAGTTTTTTAAAATTGCATTGCTTAACGTTAGTTTTTTTTTATAAAAAAAAACATTCAATGTCATTTAAACTTATTAAACAAATAAATTTATATCAATTTAGAATTTATATATTTTATTAAAATCTCAACTTATAAAAATTCTGTACAAATTTATTATTATGGGAAAAAAATTTGTAATCTTCGGTTGTTGTTTTGTACCTTTTAAAAAGTTAAGCGCATGACTATTGGCTTGTAAATAGCTATACAAGGTATGCTTTAATTGAAAATAGAAACAAAATTGAAGAACCATTCAAAGACTTAGAATTTGACAGACATGATAGATGATCATGTTCCTAGAACGCGGTCCGTTGTCATTAACCTACCCTTAATTATGAATCAACCAATCCATCATTTAGAAAAACCCGCTGGACTTGTAGCTTTAACTGCTGTCCGGATCTCCCTTGCTCGGAAAGGTACCAGGCTTGAGAGTGAAAAGGCTAGGAGCAGCATCATTGCACTGTGTGCCATCACGTGCAAGAAATCAATAGACAAATCCCTTCCCGGCCGGGGGGGCTCTTGGTGTGTCCACCAATTACAGGGGAGATAAGAAGAGCAATCCACCCATTTGATAAATTTTGAGATTAAAAGATTTGTTTTCCTTTGAATTTAGGTTTGAGTTTTATAGTTGTTAATGTGATGGTTATTACTTATTAGAGATTTTTTATAATTATTAATTTTAGAACTTGTGATATTAGTTAAGATATGTGCACACAGAAAAAGACCGGAAATCAATTGTAGTAATAATAAAAAAGAACAATCCATAATTGAAATATCAAATGATTAAAGCAAAGAGCCTCGATATGAGTAAATTAAACAATCCATAATTAATAGAGAATTGAATTATACAGTGGAGAAGAAGCGAATGGACGGAGCTCGACGGGGAATAGAGATGTCGAGCAGTGGAATACTGTATGTTGGTGTGACAGCAGTATGGAAACGTAGTAAAAATGTACATTTGCAGATATTTGGTGGGCAGGGCATCGGGGAGAAATGCAGAGATGGGGATGCTGTAAACAGAATAGCAGCAAGCTTACTGTATACTGCTACAACGATAATTAAGAGGGGAAGGAAAATGAAAATTCTTGAATGTTTTTCTGTACTCAACTTTCCTTTTTATCATACATACATATGTATTTTTATTATTATGATGATTGATGGGAGTGAGAATTAGCATCGGCGGCCCCCGCGGCACACAAGGGCTCCAGCATTGGAAGTGATGACCCCGACCATCGACGAGGACTTGGCCCCTAAGCTTGAGGCCCTGGCATAGCTGGCTGCAGCTCCAGCTCCTGATACAGTGAAGTAGGCTCCATTTAGCAGGAGGTCGCCTTCTGATCTCCAGTTCCAACGCCTCCACACTCCACCTGCCGTGCCTACCCTTTTTGTCACCTGCCACCATAACTTTTTTATCTCACGTACGATCGCTATAATCTAGTAATCATCGCATGGATAATACGATCGTCGTCGCCATCACAAGAAACTGTTTGTTCATTTAGCGTACCTCTTTGGCAAAAGCGTTGGCGGGGGCGAGAAACCTGTTCCCCTGGCTATTAATCGTGGGATCAGCACTTCCTCCAATGGCGTACATCTCCCAGTGCGTGTAGTCATTGTTCACCACATGGAAATACCCATGCCTGCATCTGCAAGGTTGGTGAGTTGACTCGGTTAAAATCACTCTCCAAATCCCACGAGGGATGCATGCTCGATGATCACCTTGTATCAGCACTAATTACCTGGGCATTCTCTGGACGAGACCTTCACCGAAATGGTTATAGGCAATGGTCACTTGCATCTGCTTGTCTCTTGTATAGGAGTCGCTATGGCCCAGTAGCATGACCTGTCATGTTACTCATTTTTGAAGAAAAAACCAGTCATTCCACGTGCTTATAAGCTACTCATCTAATGATAAGCTACTGATGGATAGAAAGAAAATGAATGGCCACCTCGTTATGGTGAGTGAAATGGTTGTTCGAAATGGTGATGGCGGTGGACCCCATTATAGCATCAATAAGGCCATCTGCGCAGTTGGAGAGAGAGTTGTGATCGATCCAAACGTGACTTGCTCCGAAGATGGAAATACCATCTCCGTCAGCCATGGTTCTCCACCCATAATGGCCAGGCGAGCTACGAACCATCGCATTGCCTGTGCTCCTGCAATCGTGTATATGGAGGCCATGGATGATGACGTTTGTGACGAACTGGATGGTGATGCAAGCCCCATTGGCAATGTGGACACTGGCTCCGCGAGCGTCTATAGTCTTGAAGCTGTTCATGATGAGCTCCTGCTTGAGGGTGATCACCATGTCCCTCTTGAACACAATCCACAGAGGCTGCTCTTGAATGACAGCATGGCGTAGAGTCCCTGGTCTCGGGCTGACAGGGTCGTCGTCGCCGGGGTTGCTGACAACGTAGTATCTCCCATCACGACCTCCGACAGCGTTGCGTCCGAAACCAATGCCGCAGTTAGCAAGGCGCTTTCTGTGGAGTCGCCAACGGGGATCGCATCGCCAACAATCATCAATAGGATTGCCAGTCACGCACGAGAAGACTCCCAATTTCCTCCTTTCAGTGCTGTTGCGTGTGCTCCTGGTGAAAACAGAGATCACGGTTACGAGAGAGCTGTTATGTTACCGTCGTCGGGTTAATCAGGCTGGAGGTCATGTGATGCGAGGCAAATAAATATAGCTATTGTCGTGTAAAGTTAGTGTACTGGTGAAGGAGATTTGGGCAGGAAATAAACCAAGGGCGAGATGCGCGGATCTCAGGACATGTGCATGTGCATAAACCGGCAGCAAGATTGAGGTGGAAGGAAAGATTGCAACAGTAGATCAATCCTCCAAATATAGATGGGAGCTTCTTAAGCGATAACCAAAAGCGCATAGACATCAACAAACGGTGATTCACGTAGATGAAGCCAAATTAACAGCTACAAATTATCCTTCAAATTTATACAAGGTTGAATCTCTCGGATCCAATGAGCTAGGTTTTTTATGCACTCCTTACCTTTCCCCACCTGATCAGTATTTAGTGACGCGTTTTTCTCAGATTAATTTTATTTTATATATAGACCCGTTGTCATTGACTCTTTTGACTGAATTTTCAACACCAGCGAGGTAGAAAATGCATCTAACGTTCCGAAAGAGCAGTCCAAACAACAGGACACCTCTCCAGCATCATTTGTCGTTGACTCTTTTGTGTTTGACTGGAATTTCAACACCAGTGAGGTGAGAATGACATCAAATGCTCCGGAAAGAAGTAGGACTATACTTGATAGTTAATGTTGAATAAGTAGGTCTTGATCAGGGTTTATACAAGTCATGTGATCTGCTCATAATAATTGTATCATAGGAAGAGGGTTCCAAAATAAATATATATATTTTCTTATAAAAATAAAAAGCCAGGGAGAAAGAGAGAGAGGCACTCACTCATCGACCATTGCAGCCACCTCCTCTGGATCCTCTACGGCATGCTCGTTCCACGCGTCATCATACCTGAATGAATACATACAAGTAAAACTGAGTTTTGATTCAAAATGAACAAGAGTGACGAATTAACGGTCGGTCCGGATTAATTTCCCGGACGCCATCTCCGTGGCTTAAAATTAACGGTGTTTTGATAAATTCTGATCGATCTCATCAACGGTCCGAGTTCCACTATTAAAATCAACTTGTACGATTGGGACCTCTGCTGAAATGTTTTAACTTGTCTGATACTCACCACTCTGCCATCGACGAGTTCTTTGAGCTTAGCAATTCCTGCGTTTCCATCAACCTGAGAGAATAAATACAGAATATCATGACGGCTCTGCATTGAACACTAAACAATTCTACACTCACACTTTCTTCTTCATTAATCTTTCAATGCACTAGACATTAAGCAAAAATAGAAAATGCTCGTTTACGGAGATTCTTTTGGAGCTAGCGATGAAGATCACGGTGATTCAAATGTGAAAAAAAATGCACCTCTGTTTCCATTAATTTCTACTGCAGTCTTCCATATTGAATGAATTCTCATCAAAATGTACCTCGATTTCAGCTCGTCTTTCTCTTCCGCAGCGTTTACACTAAGAAACATAACCAGAACCAGCAGTGTCCATGTACAGAAGCATCTTAGCGAGACCGCCATTGTTGAATCAAAGTACAAGCACTCTTATAACTGCTCTTTCTATTCTCTCTTTCTCTGGATAAGAGAAACTCCTTTTCCGTGACTGGAGAAGGAGGAGGAGGAGGAGCGAAGGTGAAGCTGAGCTCTTTCTTATAGTATAAATTAAATGCCCATCCAGCCGAAAATCACTTGCCTAACTTTTATTTAACCCTCCTTTTTAACTCTAGTTAAGGCAATCGACCCTCTAGTATTAACCACCACCTACCTCTCTAACCGCTACAAACTGATTTCTTCTCTTTCCTCGAAGAGAGAAAAAACCGTTAACAATATGCTTGATAGTCTAATCTAATAGTAATTTTTTAAAAAAAAATATTATCTTTTAAAAATATATTAAAATAATGTTTTATATTTATTCAAATTCTGTTTTGATATAAATATATATCGAAAAACCTGAAAATACTAAAACAAATAAAAAAATTAATTTTCTTTTGAAACACAAAAACAAATAATCTCTAATTCTCCACGTCTCATGTGTGTCGGTCCATCACGTGCCTGATCACCACCTCTCTGACACATTAGCTCACAGTTACTGGGGGGCACCTTGGCCTTGTCAACATATTTATTTTGACTGACTAATATTCGGTACTCGCTTTTGATACTCGCTGATTATGTTTGCCACGCTGTCACATGTCTTTAGAATCAATCCGGTTTCATACGAATTTGTCAGTGGACTACACGTAAAATGTACGTCATTGACAGCTGTCCAGCTCATGAGTACGGTTATGTTCTCCTGGTCTTTCCGGTTTGTGTCAATGTCCAGATCCCCACGTAAAATGTTTCCCGCTAGATTACCGCGCTCCTCTTTTTCTTTCCTTCCTTCCTTTCTCGATACAAATTTGTTTAGTTTTAAATTCATATTAATTTATTTATTTAATAAGTTTTAAAAAAAATTATTAATATAAGATTATCATCATCATGTTTTGGATACATGGATCATCGAATTCACTGAATTTGAATCAATTTATTTTATAATTTAATTTAAATTAAATACAATAATAAAATATAAATTATATAAACACTTATAGTAACTAAATAATAACAATAAGTCATTGATTTTCTATCCATAAAAAGTATAAAACATCATTGAACATTCATTATTACGTTACTTTTATTATCATGGCTGTAACAGTTAAAATTATCGTTATCATTATTGTTCAAACAATAAAAATTATTAAATTTCTCCGAAGAATTAAAAAAAAAACTTTTACAAAAGAACAAGCAAGAAAATAATTAATGAAATTTACAGTAATATATGTTTAGAAATATGATGAAACATGGACGCGTTTTATATATTTTTTGGAATATGAATTCACTTATGTTATATACTATCCGGTTATTCACGTAAAGATTATGTAATGAGCTAGAAACAAAGATAAGAGTATCCAATGATATGATTTAATGAACCATGTTACATCCAAGTTTATTTTTTGTTTGTAACACTTGTCTGTCATAAGATCAGCTTATTATATATATATATATATATATATATATATATAAACCACTCAAAATAAAGAACAGTTTATCATCCATTTCCTTTGGTTGTAGAATTTAGGGTAAACAGCAATTACCAGTTATGTTTGCAGGCATATTTTGATTTTAAAAGTGTTTTTAAAAAAAACTAAAAATATTTTATTTTTATTTATATTTTAATTAAATAAGTTTGGTATTTTTATATCATGAATTGATATAAAAATATTGTTTTAATCTATTTTTAAATAAAAAAACATTTTTAAAAATAACTATAATCAACTTTTAAACTGATAATCTTCAGGGTATGTGCCCCTGTGGAGTAATGCTGGCTATAAATAGTCCAAAAAAATAATAATAGCTATAATCATCAATACAAGGCGCGATTACCTCAACTTTTTATTTATTTATTTACTATATTGTTGAAATTTAAGCATACCTGTCGGTTAGTCATCTTAGTCTAAAAGAAGATTATCCCTTTTTTAGATGAAAAAGGCCACCCCATTTCACATTTTTATTTCTTTTTTTCCCCAGCTTGAACCCTTAACCTTAAGGCTTTGAGAGTCGAAGCAAGTATACAAAAAAAGCTTCGATCAAAGCCAGTGTTTATTAATCATTTTAGAGTCTAAATTACTTAGTTTAGACTTTTGAATTAAGGTTATTTTTTAATATAATATTACAACCTCGTTAGCCAAATTATTACAAATTCAAATCCGACCGTTTTCGTTACTTTCTATTTAAAATTTAACACAAAACAGTTTTGCACTGGTACAAGCTCTAAATTTAAAAAGTTTTATTTGAGAATGTGTGTTATATATATAAAATCATTTAATCAGGCTAGATTAAAGTTTTTCTCACATTGATGTTTTCGCATCTGTCTTGTGTGGTGTTAAATTGAGGGGAAAGCTACAACGCAGACAACAATATTGTTGAAGCAATCAATGTAGGCCCTGTCTTGCTGTCAGAAATTAAACTGGCTGTCGTTTTGAAGTAAGCTGGATAACTTCATCGCCTTCCTGCTTGATCACGTAAGAACTTGCGCTGCTGGCTCTGCACAGCAAGGCAAGGCAGCCGTGGTGATTTGTTTTTGCCACTAATTAGTGAGGGTTGATTTCTTGCTTCAAAATGATGGTGAAAGAGAGACTTCTTGACTTTTATAGCTCTAGTCGCGTTATTTACCTGCCCTTTCATGATGATCATCAGCTTCTTATGTCACTTCCACTAAAAATTCTGTTCTAAATTATTGTTTTTTTTTGTGATTTGTCTGTGTTAATGTCAGGGTCAACGTTACTTTATGTTTGTATCTTCTGCTGCCCTAAGTGTGTGTGTGTACATGGCATATATCACACAATTTCACCACAAGCTGACCAAACTTTTTTCGATATGGTAATGTTTTGAACGTGGACCACCATTTCATTCACAAAAATCTTGACCAACTACTTGCAGTGATCAACCCAAGTTCGATGATGCCTTCATTGCCTTGTTGAAGTGAGCCACCCACAAGGACCATACTGAAATGGGAATGGGAGTGAGCCACCCACAAGGACCCTATTGAAAGGGCACGCCTTCCATTTTCTAATTGCTCAAAGCAATGCCTGACTATAATTAATAATCAGTATGTTTGTGCGAACATGTTCATCAATATGCACGCTCCATTATTTTGTCAAATAGATGCTCCATTACAAGAGGTTTCAAGGGGACGTTTCCGACCACCTTCACTGCTTAAATTGGAACTAACTCAACTGGGGTTGGTGGAGGTTAGCCACTGGCTTGTTTACGAGAAGAAGAAAAAGTCGCATGTTTGTTCCCCGCTAATCAGGGGAGCTAGAGCTTCTTAATTGATTCCTTCATTTATTTTTTATATTTTTCTGGGGAGCCAACCATTCCTGCTGTTTGACAAAACAAAAGTCGGTTATGAAATCTATGTGAATTCATTTTCAAAAAACTCGCAAGACAGTTTATATATATATATATATTAAAAACCATAATAAAAGATAAAAACTAAAAAAACCCAATTTGTGACGGTAGGTTTTAGGAAATAATAGAAAGCAGTGGCTTATCTCCACCAGCTCCTTGCTGAATTAGTCTCTTCTCCACGTATGGATTGGTGAGAAACACGGTAGCAAGCACGAAATCTATTGTGCCCGCAAGTCAATTGCTCCTGCCCTCCTTCCACATTAACTTATAAAAGTCGTCCTCGCAAAGATTGATAGGTCGACTTCACATTAAACAACAAACAAATAGTTAATGCAAAGGGAAGAAAACACCTTACTAAACCAGCTATTGGATAAAAGATAGTGACTTGTAATCGGGTGTCCAAACAGCTTACGTGTGTCTCGACTAATCTCATGAGTTAGAACCTTTAATGACCTGATTGATGTAGACCTCGAACCGGTAATCTCTAGAGAACAAACTCAGGGTCTGGCAGGTGAATCACACCGTTTAGGTTGACTTGTAACTGTCATGAAACCTTTTCCACCGCAACCGGCAACATGGTTTCACCCTGTCCATTGCTATCCAATAAAACTAACAGAAGGAGGGAGCATCCAAGATGATCATGTCATAAACAACTTGCATTTTTTCTTTCCCGGCCAGATCAAGTTGGAATTGACCCAAGGCAAAAGGCCAGTCCTATTGGACTTCTCTGCGTCGTTTAGGTTTATCGTCGAGAAACTCTTTGCAAGCAAACCTAACTTAACTGCTTTATAAATCAAACACTTTGCAAGCAACAAATACCTAAAGGAGCATATGCGTAACTCTTTTGTCATGGTTGATATCAAACCCAGTGAGTGGTTTGATTAAAAAACTAATTCCTTTTCATATGGAGTGAAACCAGACCCAATAGCCTGCCATAGTCGTCCTATCCTTATTGCCATGTCTATGTGATTTCTTTCATGTCCAGAGATCGAACTTCTAGATGTTTTTGGGGAGATAAACGATCAATGTGGTGGTAATTCAACACCACAACATAATTTTAGCTTGTTCAATATTAACTCATTAAAACCAAATATATATTAAAAAAGTTAAAAATATATATTATAAAAAAATAAAATTGTTGCGTCAACGTTGATTTTATATAAAAATAAAAATTATATTTAGTTTTTTTGCATTTTATTTTTTTTCATATATATATATATATATATATATATATATATATATATAATTACAATCCCAAAACAGCACGCTGAAACGTTCCAAAACTGAAACATTCTGTATCAATAGAAAAATACAAAACGTCAACCGAAACAATATTGACAACCTTGATCAAAACTGCCTTAAGATAAAAAGTTGAGGGCTTTCACGTGGCAAGCAGGGTTATAAACATAAAAAAAAGATATAGGGATATTCAAAGATGCCACATTCATTCCCTTAAAAATGACAACTTGATTAACCTTCTCAATTAAAGATGGCAAACACAGCCAGACAATGTCACTTATTTTTTTCATTAAAAAACAGTGGCATGTCATCTACTTAAACCTTAAAAAACAGGGTTTTTTAATTGGAACTTTACAAAATTTAATTTGGAATATATTGTTCCAATTATAGTATATGCACCCTCAATTGACCATGAAACTTTTGAATTTTTGCAATCACGCCCCTAGAAATCTTGATTTGCCTACTTTGATTTTAGCACCTTTTTTCAAATTAATCCTTAGTTTATAATGTGTTCAATCCAACCCTAATTAAACATCAAACCTTTATTTTATTCTAAATGAATCCCTAATTTTGATTGATTTTAGACCTCGATCTTACATGCTTGTTGCACTTTAGTCTTTGATTTTAAATTTCTTCAATTTGACTCTTAATTAATCCATAAACTCTTTCTTTTTCTTGTGATTTCACCCCTAACTTCATTTGATTAAGCTTGTAAAAACTAAATTTGGTCTTCCAAAGTCCCAACCTTTTCAATTAAATCTTGATTAGACTTTCAATCTTAAGTTCTCATCAATTAAGTCCTTAAAAAAATTAATTTGACTCCTTAAGAGTTTAATTAATTCTTCTAATTTTAGCCTAAATTAATTTTTAAATCTAATTAAATTTTTAGTTGTGTCAATGATTAAATCAAATTAACCCATTAAAAATCTAATGAAGGCACTAGACTTAATTTTTATACAAATTAGTCCAATATTCACTTAAGTTAACTTTGGGTTTACATTGTCTTTCACATTTAGGTCCTTCAAAGGTGCAATTGATTTTTGAAAATCATCAAAGATCCAGCTTGGCCCTTCATCTCTTATTTATGAATTTATATCCCTCTTCAGCATATTCTTGTTCACCAAGTCATTTGTCCTCCTGTGTTTATATATATATATATATATATATATATATATATATATATATATATATATATATATATATATATATATTAATTTTTATAAAAAAAAATTATAATTTTAGTGAACCCAAAATTGATTTTCGGTCTCTCAAGAAGCTTTAAATAGTAAGCTTGTAAATAAAAAAATAAAGATAAAACGATGTTAAGATAGAAACTTTAGGGACTAATTGAACTTTTTGTAACCTCTAATGGATGAAATGTGAGGGAAATGAAGTTTATGATTAAAATGTAAGAAAATAAAAATCATAAGAACCTAAAATACTCATTGTTACAGGGACCAAATATACAAAAAGTTCAATAATGATAAAATTTCCATTTTATTTCAATTAATGATAAATAAATAAAACTCCAGCTATGTTAACTTAAAATATAAATATTTTTTTTGTTAATCTCCCTATCTTTGCCAAATATAGAACTCTAGTCACCATCCTTGACCATGTTTGTTGGGATCTGGCCATCTAAACCCAACAAAAGTTTGGATCAACAAAGAAAAACAAAATTACAAAACGAGTTGAAAATGGGAACTAAATTCTCAGATGCATATGGTGAAAGAACAATGATATCATTTATTACCCAAAATATCATCATCGTCCACGTAGTTTTATCATCTTCACTTCGCAAACAAGATTTCATAAGTTGCCCTTTCGCCACTCCCACTTCTTGTTTCCCTAAAAATCATTTCCAACTCTGTCTTCGTTCATCTTGAGACTTAGGTGAGGAAGATTGAGAATTTGGCCCTAAAACCACATTACAAAACCCTTGCTTCATGCCCTAAAATTGCTAGGAAACTAGAGAATACAGCCTTTCAACTACTTTTATGGATAAGCAACTAGATTACATGGCATTTTAGGAGGAGCCCATTCATATTTTTCGGCCCTAAGCATGCCACCTAGCTTTATTCGAATTGAATTTTCCTTCATGGTTTTTTTTTCCCCACTCAATATATATTGAAATGAAACCCTTTTTATACGTTTAATTATAAATAAATTATAGTGAGTATTAAATATCAAACTTGCTCCTTTTTATTAAATATTTGTGATCACATACTCCAAAAATACAAGCAGGAATAAAAATAGAATAAAAAATTCAATTTTTCTAAATTTTTTAATTCAAAAGATTCCCTCTTATAATAAATAAAATGATAAAGGGCATATCATAAAAGCATCTAAAAAAGAAATTAATCTCAATTAAGACTAAAAATCGATTAGTTCTAAGCTAATCCAGCCCATTCGGCCACAGGCATGAAGAAATGTAATTTCTATTTTAAAGCACACCCCCTTCTCAAAGGTCATATTATCTAATTAATTACCCTATTTTTCTTCATAAATGAAGAGACAAATCAAGTTTCTGATCTTTATCCTTCCCCATTCCCATGTTGGGATTTTCCGTCACCCTTGAAAGATGCTGGCTGGACCCACCTCCATTGAACCCATTGCATCTTATGCTTCTTTGCAAATTCAAGGAACTTTGCTCATCTTCTTGATCATATTGACGATACCAGCTGCTTCCATAAAACAGCGCAGTATCAAACCTGGCTGCATTACTGGATCCAAAACGATCGGAAAACTGGTGAGTAGGAGGACACGGGAGGGTGGCTGCGTGAGCAGTTACTGAAGGGTGCAAGAGCCCTAAATGATGACTAGGAGCAACCATGATTGGGAATGTTGGTGGTGCGAATTCAGATTCTCTTTTTTCCTTCCTTGCTGCAGTTCTCTCCTTCCTGTGAGCATTTTGGTGGCCTCCCAAGGCTTGAGAACTGTAAAACTCTCTTGGGACAGAATAAACAAGGAAACACTCTTGCTGCTGTGTATTCTCCTGCATTGATTGGACAAACCTTTTCTTCAGGTTCCATGTCTGCTACTGGAAGAACAAAAAATCATTAAAGGTTAGATTTCATCATGAAATAAAGTCACAGAATGGACTGCAGTGAGACAAAAACGAGAGAAGAACCTTTTTTTTTTTGTTAAATATATTTTATTGACAAGAAACGTTGAGAAGCCACAAGGCTAGACCTTGAAAAAGAATAGTAGATACAAATGCTTGAAAAGAATGGCAGAAGGACGAAATACCCAAAATGTGCTGACTTGGTGTTTGATATATACTTTGATCTGGTAAGAGAAGAGGAGGAGTAGTGGAGAAGAGAGTTCAGATGCCAAGTTCTCGAGAGTAGGAAAATGTGAGGAGTCTGTGTGTAACATTATTAGCTAGGGCGATTGGCAAGGTGCTGTAAGGGCTGCTAGGGAACAGAAGAGATAAGAGAGAGAAGGGAGGAGGTTTCTGCATTGCTAAGGTGAGGAGAGCTACTGGTGAAAAGATTAGCCTGGATTGGGAAGTGGAATCTCTCTCTCTCTCTCTCTCTCTCTCTGGCAAGCAATTATCGGTTTCATGGGCAAATTGGTTTCATCTTTGCAGGAGTTCAACTCCTTGTGTCGGTCGTCCCCTTCAACTTTAATCCTCTGGTCTATCTTTGGATTAATCAGGCTCCCCACAGGTTTCAATGCACAGTTCTCCCAATCAAGCAACAGCTGCACTCTCCACTAAGGAGCATTCAATAAAGAGATGCTTTTTTTTTTTGTTTGTCAAAAACTTGAAGTGGTCAAGATGGATAGCCTAATTCGTTTTGGACAAGGAAAGAGTTGAATCAAGAGGAAAGTGTCAGATTAGTCAGAGAAGCTAAGCTTGGACTATCGGGTTTGCGATCCTCAATGGCCAATGTGGTGGGATTGTGCGACTCCAAAGCTAAAACCAGTCCCCACCTGGTCCGGACCGCAGTAACTGGTTGTGTTAAATATCCACCACTCTCCCACCCATGCAAGTGGCTGTTTTTTCTGCTGCGTTCCTCTTCCTTCTATAAAGAGATCCTCATGGGGCTAACAGCCACTGGTTCGTGCATTCCCCACCGCCAATTCCATGCAATCAATTTGTCACTTTTTTCCATGCACTGAACCCGAGGCTTTGCTTCCAGTCCATCGGCTCCGCACACGTGGCAGCCATTAAGAGCTTCAATTAAGATGACCTTGACCCAGCAGTAACAGTTCACAGTTTCGATACAGCATTTAACGGGGACGAAGGTCAAATTTAAGGCAACATGGGACCCACCCCTGCATCTCCACTACTTTGAAACTCTTAGGATGCACGTCTACGCTGTTACATAGGGACTGCAATCAGAGACATTCATCATCTGCAGGGAAGCAACATCATAAATTCAAGCAGAAGACGCCGCCTAAACCATCTGAAGGGGCATTAAAACAATCCTGTTTCCCAAGGCGCCAGTTTGATCCCACATATTCAGTTTTCGAATTTCTTTTGCAGGAAAAAAAGAAGCTGATCATAACCCGTCATCCCATGAACCAAAGGGAATCGAAAAAGGTTGGGCTATACACAAACGAACATACAAACTATGGGAAACCAAAACCATGGCTCAACTGTGGCACCGAGTACATACCTTCTGACCGCAATAAATGGAGATAATTACAATTTATGAAGTATGGTCGACAATTCCTATGGCGGTTCATGAAACGGGTACATTATATCTCGGTTAGTACTCGGTAGACACGCCACCACTTCCGAGGAATCTTATCATGCTATACAGGTAGACGAGTACACCTCCACAAAGACCAAAATGATCCAGTTGAGATTCAGGCACAACCAAAACATTTACTCAGGGAGAAAATACTTGATGGTTCTGGTAACGGGCTCGGGCTCAGGCTTTCTTCGGGGAAGATGCTTGAAGAATGCTTTTACCGCGCCATCAACACCATCCTCATTCTCCATGTTCTTGGCAAGCTCCACCGCACGCTCCTTGACCTGACATGTTCAGTTCATCGGGTCAATATCTAGTCTCTTTTAGTTCCAAATGATACTTATTCTACTTTTGTGGCGACTGGAATTGATGTGGAGGCAAGCTTGACATGTTTTGGAAAGCTTACGGTTTGCTTTTTAGCTCAAAATAACTAGAAATATTTTAAAAGTCAACTGCCATCTAACAGGATTAGTAGTTTTGGAAGCTTGAGCTCCTTGATGCCAGCAGCCAAAAACTGCATCTTTCAACCAAAAATCTGAAAAGTTTCACTGATGGGTCATGTTTTTAATAATCTATAATCATGAACTGCTGAGTTTTAATTCCAGATCAGAGGGTCTAAAAAACTGTATGGTCTAGCTGAAGGAGATTGCCCAAGTTCAAACTCTCTTAATGCCCTTCATACACGATGAAGTGAACTTAAGCCCATCAAAAGGAGTTCCCTGGATGAGTAAATAAATATAGGGGTCCGCACAAGCATTTCTTTCCCTTCCCGAAATGAACTTAAGCCTATCAAAAAGAGTTTCTTGTCAAACAAACCTTTCGCAGGATTATAAATTCTACCTGACCTTAAAAGGAAAAGAGGACTGTGCATTTGGTTTATAGATTTTGACCTTTTTTTTTTTATCCTCAGCTTAGCAAATGTCTCCAGTGATTTCACATTACCTCGGGATGTAGCATGTAATTTATAGCCTCAACCAATTTGGTATGGGAGAACTCATCAACAGGTATGGGTGCAGGACCTACTCCTCTCGCGTGCACCCTCTCACCCCAGAAAGGTTGGTCACCAAAGAAGGGCACAATGGTTGTAGGGCACTACATCACAAAAGAAGGGTAAAGAAAAAGTACATAAAGGACAGGACACAGAAATCTACAATATAAACAAACTGTAGCTATTACCGCAGCTTTAAGACCAGCAGCTGTTGTTCCAGCACCTCCATGATGAACCTGATAGCAAAGTGCAAACCAACAACAATGGGACAGAAAGATTGGAAAAGGAAACAAAAGAACTGGAGAATAAATAATACCCAGTCAACATCATCAACAACTACTCAAGCTTTTCACCCCCCAAATCTTTTGCATTTTATAGATTTTGATGAGTGACAGTTGTTTCTCAAGCATTGTATCCAACTGACAAAGCTGTAAAATTAAGCCTTACCACTGCCTTGCATTGCAAGAAAAGCCAGTCATGAGGGCAGTTATCCAGTGGGTACACAAAGTCCTTCGGTTCTGCCACTGAGAGGAACCAAAATTAAGCTAAACAGATAGCATACAAAAACCTAAAGACGCATATACTGCGTAAATGGACAGTACAAAAGGAAAAAAGAAACAGCAACATACAAAAGTCTAAAGGGGGGGCCGGAAACTTACATTCACCCAGGCCACCCCAGCCTTTATTAATGATGCCCCTCTGCCCAGTTTGCTCCAGTGCTTCAACAATTGTTTGGGTCATTTTTTCCGGTTCTTGAACAGGCTGACATGAATAAGAAGAATGTAAGGACAACATCTTAAAAAATAGAGTGAAATGTGTAAATAAATTAAGAAAATGGAGGGGACAAAAAGAAAAAAAGCATGTATGATAGCAACTATAGTAATCCTATTGCAGAGTCGACCTTCTTGGTATCAATTCCGCACTTAATTATTGGGCACTGACACTTTGATGTGGACCAAATATGCAATTATGATTATATCTCAGTTCACACACTAATCCACAGAGCGCTAACAGATTATTACGTATAAGATCATTTATGTCCCTGGGAGGAAACAACAGGTTTCAAGTCCTCTGAAAACAATATGGACTATTTCTATCACATGAGACACCCAACAGATTACATCAAATGGTAGTATCTGATCATGAAAAGGTTCCACTGCGGATGATTCTTTTTAAACTGCAGTTGCTTAACTTCAACCATAGTCCACTTCGACCAAACCAGATATGATAAGCATCATTTTATCCAGAAAACACATACAAACTCTTTATGTTCAAGAATCTCTATCGTGCCCATGTCAGGAGAATTATGTTCAAGATTCCATAATGCCATCAGAACATACGTTTTCACTTCTTTAGTAAGGTTTTTCAATAGAAAATAGACCTTAAATTACCTTAAAATAACAAAATCTAAGAAAGAACTAGGAAATGAACTCACAAGACTACCAAATCCAATATAAATAGGTTTCTGGCCAGCCTCAAGCCATTTCAAAAGCGATTCAGGAGGTTCATAATTTGATGCTAGGTCAAGAAAGCAGAAGCCTACCACATCAATTTTAGGCCCCCAATCTGCACACCAAGAAAAAAAATGAAAACTATAAATTAGAATCTTTCCATTAAAAGTCATGCCAGCTTGCATAACAGGTTGTTTTATAATATGAAATCGTGCACAATATGAAATAAACTACATATGTAAATAGCATTAATCATGACCGATAAAAACTCATTGTGTTCAGTTATGAATATTAGCAAACTCACTCAAACTTGACCTCAAACTCATTCAGTAAAGGATAGAAGCTTGGATAAGACCAGGTTCTACCAATTAGATTTGCAAGGAGGATCAAGAACAAACTAATTTATATGCTCCATACCGGGCTCAATTTATAGATCCCAGTAAACATTGATTTATCTTAGTCATATCCATTACTCCCATTTGAATAATATATATATATATATATATATCACTGCTGCAGAGGGAATCATCCTCAAAACATTCTATGATTTGTTATATTAGGCAACAGCATATGCAAGTCTTCTATTTTAGAGTTTATGATTCCAAGCTAGTTAATGAGCTGATTCAAGTTTTGAGTTCAGCTATTAAATTATGGATTATTTCAAATAAAAATTGGGATAGCTCTTATAAACACAAGTGGAGATTCGTTCAAGCTCAAATTCTAAAAAGATTTTACCAAACCAAGTATGAGCAGCCCAAAGCATGATTTGACTTGTTGCAACCTTCCGAAGGAAAAAAGGATACTTATAAGCTTGGATAATAGCAAAAGTTTCATTTTGTTTTCCAAAAAATTATAAAAGGAAAAGTATTTAGACACCAAAAAAATCATTACAACACATACCTTTCAAGCATATCAAGAAAAAAACACTCGATGCTCAGAGCAAAGTGAAGAAATTAGAAGCTCTTTGACCACAAACACCCTAATCCAGTTACCTAAGGGGATACAATTAGTTGTCACAACAAGACATTTTATGGTTCAGGTGCTACCAATTAATCATTCTTTTGTCTAAAATAATAACCCTGGTTGTTTAAAATTCACAAAGACACTGGAGTGGACAGAAAGAAAAGAAAACAGTGTTGAATCTACAAAAGGCATGTGAGAGAGATATGCAAGCCTCAAGGCACACGCCATATTTGGGTGGGATAAAAGAGAGGACTCCTTGTGGGAGTTGGTTTAAGTTCTAATGTTGTTTAGTTCCAACAGAGCTGCATCAAAATTGTCCAGGGCAATTGTATAATTTTACAGAATTTCTGGAATTTTGGTAGGAGTATTATTTTATTTTCCTGTTTAGATACTTTATTTAGTCCTTAAAAAAAGTGGACTTGTTTATGCTTCTTATACTGGAATCCTTATGTTTTCCTGCATAGGAATCCAGTTCCCATCAGGATTAGGAGTCATTCAAGCATTATAAATATGCTTGTAGTATTTTGATTTCTAGTAGATATTTTTCTATTGAATTAATTGCAGCTTTTGCTAGATTGTGTGAGAGAGGCTTCCAATCTAGACATGAATACTAAACCTTTTGGTGTGGGTAAAAGTTTATTCTCTCTGTTCTGTTTTTCTATTCTTAAAGCCCTAAAACTTCATATTATTCAACATATTATTCAACCTAACCTAATAAATATTCAGCTACGAACATTCCCCTAGATTTTCTTTTGCATTAGGACAAGCACTCCATATGAAATGTTAGTATGGCAGAAGATTAGCAGAAGATTAGCAGAAGTAACGCAGTGCAAACTTTTGACATTCTCCCTGTATGCAGCACCTTTTGGTTTAGGGACAAGGTGAGGACTCCATATGTATCCATACGGCACGTTAGAATCAGATCCCTGAGAACCACTGAGATAAGTGACAGGTCGTAGCTTCAACTTTTTTTTCCTTAAATCATTTATCATGTCCCGTATTCCAAGCCAAATCAATGAATCGACTATTTGATATGAAAGCTACAGAAATTGCACGTGGACAAAAGTATGTCAGAAATAACCAGATATTTTAAAGAAATCAAAACTACAAGGAGAGATATAAGGGGAAAAAATCCAGTGGGCTCACTCGATATCCAGCTGATTGCTTGACACGTGACAAGGGATGAGGAAATTCACTAGTTGGCCTGGCAAGAAAAGATAAAAAAAATTTGCTTGAAACAGTTTAGGATTTACCCATTAAAGAGATTTATATATGTCAACATTGAAACAGTAAGAATGTTGAAGCTATATCCTACTCAGCGAGATTCCATTACCCAGGGAAGACTTACGTCCATGGCATGGTGAAGAATATATGAAGAGGAACTTTTAGGGCCTCTGCCACATGAGTATGCCCTAAAGAAAACATTGCAAGGGTAAGTTGGAGAATATTGAACATGAAAATAAAAATACAGGTTGAATGTCTCTATGCAAGAAACAACCAGAGATGTTCCATGCAAAAGAAAAATACACATGCCACAACTGCATGATTTGGTATGTACAGGCACACAAGAGTGAGAAATGTAGAGGGGGACGAGAAAATGATGCAAAACAGCAAAGAACAACAATATAATGGCTCAAACATGAAGAAACCGAGAGTGAGAGAGAGAAAGAGGGTGCACATCCAAGGAATTTACAAAATATTACCACAGGAGGAACAAGAGCAAGAGGATTGCCCTTACCTAGAACAAAATTGAGTGAATAGAGAGAAATATAAGAGTCATTTCACAAACCAAAAAAAAACTCTCATTCCTCAAACCCTCTTTGAAAGAAAAGGGAAAGCAATGCCAAATGAGTGAGTTAAAAAAAAGGCTTCAATTACCTTGATCTTTATTTATTGAGAAAGAAATTTTAGACATGACAAGCGAGATGCCAGATATGAATCGTTAAAGAATGGACAAAATTTGAGATTGAATAAACAAAGGAAATGGAGGAATTTATCCTAAGGTACAGTGACACACCATTTACAAAATCATGATCCCATTTAATGGAAGAGCAAGTACAATTAGTGTTTATGTCAAACAGTTGATTATAATCAGGAAAAGTTACAGAGGTGCTGGAAATTCGGCAGAGGATTAAGAGAAAAAGGTAATGCGTGAACATGGCAGCAAATTTCAACTGAAGCACAAAACATTATGAGAGTTTCAGAAGTAGGAAGTTTTACCATATGCTGGAGGATTGGCAATGATAGCATCAGCCTTAAAACTGATTTTGGAATCAATATCAGGATCCTTGCAGGCAGGAAGTAAGGAGTATATAATTTCTTTCATTTGATTTCGTTGAATGGATACCTCAGAAGGCCCTGATGGCAAGAAGCCTTTATTTTTTACCATGTCTGCTCATTGAAGCCAAGCAAAACGTGAAAGTTACTAAAGGAACTTCAAATTTTGAATTTGCAAGTATCCAATAAAGCATAAAGTAGTAAATCAGACTCGCAATTGACAAAGTATCTTTTGGAGAATCGCAGTCTCAAATATATTTGAAGAAATTTGTAACAGAAACTTGTACCCAAAGCAACTTACTGGGGCTAGAAAGCTGTCTTGTAAGAAAAAATAAATATTTCAGATAAACTCCAAAATTTTGCAGTCAAAACTTTTGCAATAAAAGATTAGTCTATAGCACTCTTATGAACATACAGAAATAAATACAAAAACAAAAGTATGCATTATCTCTTGCTAGTCAGATTGGATCACTATTATTGTTTTAGTATAACTTAAACTTTTTTGTCCATGCTGAGTAATCCCACTAATTTGGCAAAAGACCAACTGAACTTCACTTTCTTATAATAAACCAGCAGTGCATTTTGCACAAAAAGAATGATTCACAGGCTGCAACATGAACAAAGAAAACCATTTCCAAGAATTCCTTCAATGACTTGAGAGATATGGAACTATTCCAAAAGACAAGAACATAAAGACTGAGGGGGGGAAAGAGCCCAATAAGTTGAAAGAAGTGGCATTTCTAAATACATACGACCAGCAAGAACTTTAGGATCTCCGCCTAAAGGAAAAAACTCCAACCCAGCTGTCAAGACAAATTCTTTGAAATTTGAATGAGTTGCTAGTCTAACACGATGGCCATAATCCTGCACAAAAAGCCCTTGTAAATGAACCAATATTTGCAAATGATTAAGTCTTGAAAACAAAATAGTAGATAATAATCTGAACTCATATTTTACTAACGCTTTCATCGTAAACAATACAGTGATTAAATGGAACTTTAGATTTTCTTTGTTTACTCAACAAAGAAAGAAGCAAGCTTTCTCAGCAACCAATATTTAAGACAACACACAATCAGCATTGTAGATAAATAAAACCATCAGAAAGATGAGTAAAAAATGACAGGGAGTGATCAAATGCATCAACAGAATGATCAATGGCTAAATCAACCCAAACTTCATATTTTGTTTTAAGCTTCTGTGGAGCAAATAGCAAGCATATTACACGTGCTTAGATTTGAAGATTAAAAGTTCAAACAGTTGTTCATGGATCCCATTGAAAAGCTGGTAATAGGAATCATTGACTAACCTGTAGACGTTTACCTATTGCAATAAATGGCTGCACATCTCCTCGTGTCCCAACAATAAGCATTACTATTTGCATTGGTGGTATATATTGGTCTGTTGCATCAAGAGGCTCGTCATCAGCAACTGTATTGTATGCATCATCAGATCCGACACCAAGAGTTTGGGGTTCGGCATCCCCTGGAACCACAACTTCTACAGTTCCATTATCTTTGACAGTAGCCATTCTGTTCAACAATATACGCTGCATATTTAAAAAACAAAATCAAATAAAAACACTTACCATGGTTTCATCATCTTCAACAACTTATAAAACCACAATTATAGGAAATGAAAACCTAAATCAACTAGGCACAACTAATCACTGTCCCAGAATTAACTAAAATTATTCCACATCTATAATAGTCATCGTAACTAGGAAATGGAGACCGAATAATAGATGAAGGCTAATAATACCTTCTCCTGATCAGGAAGCTTGTCATCGTAAATTTTTGCAGCCTCTTCAGCAAGTATATTTTGATGTCTTTGCCCCTCAGTTTTGGATCTTTCTAACTTAAGCCAACTCGAAGTTAATTCTGGTTTGTTAACACCAGGCTTGTCAACCCTTGAAGAGTTCGATGTCCCGCCGCCGCTAATTCCTAAACAAAGAAATCTAAAAGCTCATAAAACCAAGAAATGAGGCAAACACAATAAGAAACAAACTGTCAACCGAAGTTTCTCATCCCTACGCTCAACAATGTTATCAGAATCTACTAATTAGAAATGAACTACAGAATTCTGTTTTTGACAACGGAATTAAATTCAACAACTTGACAAATTACCGTTACTAACTGAAGCAACATCAACTTCTTCTCTGCTCTCCAATTCATTAGAATCACCGCTGGTTTCAACACCAACGCCGATTTCCCCTTCGATTCTTACCGAAATCTCGCCGGAACTAGACGAAGAAGAAGACGAACTCCGTTGCCGCGACTCCGCCATCGCAGCCACCGGCTCCGGCGTGCTCTTCTTGTTCTGATCCAGATCTGACGGTAGTTTCTAGAGAGAACAAAGAGAATGTTTAGAGCGTGGGAGAGTGTGCTTGTATTCCAAGAAAGTCGAAGACTTGGGAGGGATTTCTTTTTCTTTCTTTTTTCTTTTTGAGCTGTGAGGAATTAAAGTTCAAAAGGATGCGAGGGAGAGAGAGAGAGAAGAGGCACGTTCGATGGAATGGGTGACTGGCCGGAAGAGCTAAGAGTATGGTGACACGTGTGTATTTTTATTTGCCGGCACTTGTGATCGATGCGATTTACGGTTCTGATATTTGTTTTTAGTTTTTACTGCTGGTGTTTTCTATTTCACGTAAAGGCGCTTCAATATGACTTTTTAGTGTTGGTTTTTTTTTATCGTGCATGTTTTAAAAATGTATTTGTTTTTTAAAATAAAATTATTTTATGAAACTATATATGTATATAGAAATATATAATTTATTTAATAAAATATTAATAGAATAAATAAGAACAGGAGAGATTTTCATATACTTTTGTAATTACATATCATTAATTTATTGTTTATGGACACGTGTGTGTATGAATGTTGATAATATCAAAAATTATAATAACTATAGATTCAAATAAACTTGAAATAATATTGAATGAATATAATAAGAGGAGGACGTAGGAAGGTATCTAGATATCCATATATACAATATATAATTTTATAACACTAGATCTTGGATGCCTATTATATAGACTTGCGCATTGAAAGCTGCATAACTAAAAACCTTACCAGGAAAAATCCAATGAGAAAAAAAATATTGGTTAAGAAAAAAATAATGCAGTGCATATTAACTCTCTTCTAGAAATATATATGCTTTAAGCCTTTAAGTTGTCGCGTTCCAATGTTATAGTTTGTAATACCTTAGTGAAGAAATATGTTAGATTATATTGAACATCAATATCATCACACTTATCAAGTTCATGTGTGAAAAAAGAATTTCAATGAGATGTGCTTTGTTAGATCTCCTATGAGTTACCTTTCTTATAAGTGAGTTATACATATAACATTATCTTCATATAAAATGGCTGGAGCTCCTTTATTAAAGAATAAACCACATGTTTCACATGGATCTCCATTACATGCATTCCCAACTTGCTTTATAGAATGCAAATATTTAAACATGATTGGATGAGGTGGCAACTAATATTTGTTTTTGTAAATCCACATGATATAACAATATTATCACACATAAAGAAATGACATGTCTTGCGATTGATTTTTATATGGATCAAATAAATATACCACATCAGTATATCCAACTAATTTATTATTAGCATTAGTTGAATAAAATAAGCTCATAATCATAGTCCTCGCAATTAATGAAAAATATGTTTAATTTCATTCTAATATCTCCGGGTATGAGAATAATTATACCTTGCTAGCAAATTCACATTGAATGTTATACCATGTCGAGTATTATTAGCAAGATACATTAGAGCGTCAATTGCACTGAGATATGGTACTCCAGGTCCAAGTAATTCGTCGTTATCCACGTGAGGTCTAAAAGGATTATTCTACACATCACGTGATCGAACATCCATTGGGGCACTCAATGGATATGCTTTATCATATATATTATCAATTTGAATTGCTTACACAAGTTCATATGAAATGAAGAAATTGTTTGCAACATAAAAAAATAAATTACTTGATATTTGTAATGTGTAATATGAAAACTGAATGATAATCAAGTAAAAAAGCAAGCGAATAATTTTGTTGAAGTTTTAAACAATGTCTTATTTAATGATGATTGGATAATTGAAGGAGAAAAACATAATGATTCATCGAGTTTTGATTTGCTTGGTGTTATTAATAGTGAAACACAAAAAAAAAATTAGATGAGAGTGATAATGAAGAAGTTTTTAATGATGTTGAAATGAAGAGTCATGATATTGAAGATAATTTAGAGATTCAAAATGATATCAATATTATGGATAATATTTAACTTTAAACTCTTTAAATTATAGTAGCAACAATAATATTCAAGATATCGATGTTGATGCTCATAGTGACGATAATAATCCTTTAGACAGTGATGATTTTGAAGAATATCTTAAAAATAACGAGCAAGATAAAGACAATAAAATTGATTTTAGTTCACATAACATACCGCAAATGGTTTGTTTTAGATTTGTTAATTTTTAGTTAATAAAATTCTATGGATATAACTGTATTGTATTTTTAAATAATCCATGTATGAATTTTTATTTGAACAATGTATTCTAAGGTTTTTGAACTTTTTTATTGTGTTATATTATTTACAACTTGAACGATATTATTAATATATAATTAGATAGAATATTTACTTACACTTTTATAATTTATAATTTGATTTTATATTGTATTTTTGTGTCATTTAAAAAAAACTTTGATTGAGATCTTCAATTTCTCTTGGGCAAGATTAAGAATTTGTTAGAATATGAGTTACTAAAACGAGCTTCTATTTTTATTTTCGTTTCAAGAGGAAAAAGAACCCGTACGTGTGCTGCACAAGAAGTGAAAACTAGTGCGAAAGAGAGAAAGAATAGGAACACAGAGAGGAGGCGAGGAGTGATCCGTCGAAACCCGCGAATCGAATCGGAAGGAAATTGGGCGATGGGGGAGTTCGTCGAGCTTGAAGCTCAGGACGGCGTGAGAATGCCGTGGAACGTACTGCCAGGCTCCAAGCAAGAATCGAGCAACTGTGTGGTCCCTGTCTCAGCCATTTACACTCCGATCAAGCCCTTCCCTAACATGCCCGTTCTCCCCTACTCTCCCCTACGCTGCCGCACCTGCCGCTCCGTCCTGAATCCATTCTGCACCGTTGATTTCTCTGCCAAGATCTGGGTCTGTCCCTTCTGTTTTCAACGGAATCAGTTCCCTCCTCACTATGCCTCTATCTCCGACGATAACCTCCCCGCCGAGCTCTTCTCTCAGTACACGACTATCGAGTTCGAGGACCCTCAGATGATCTCTTCCTCCGCTCCGTCACCGATGATATTCATGTTCGTGGTGGACACGTGTATGATCGAGGAGGAGATGGCTTTCCTCAAGTCGGCCCTGTCTCAGGCCATCGAACTCCTCCATGAGAACTCCTTGGTGGGTTTGATCACATTTGGTACACTGGTCCACGTTCACGAGCTTGGCTTTGGTGAAATCACCAAGACCTACGTTTTTAAGGGCTCCAAGGATGTCTCCAAGGAGCAGCTTCTCGAGCAGATGGGATTCTTTCTTAAGAAGCCCAAGCCCTCTACTGGTGTCATTGCGGGCGCTAAGGATGGGCTCTCTGCCGATAGCATTTCCCGCTTCCTCCTGCCTGCCTCCCAATGCGAATTTACGCTCAATTCCGTACTTTCTCAATTCCTATTTACACTGCATTTTGTGATAATTACAGTATAATCTTGTTGTGGAGTTTTTTTAATTAATTTGTTAAATTGAAAAAAAGGTGCTGGAGGAACTGCAGAAAGATCCTTGGCCTGTTCCTCCCGGCCAGCGGGCTAGCAGGTGCACCAGCACTGCACTCAGTGTGGCTGCTTGTTTGTTAGGAGCTTGTGTTCCTGGTTCCGGTGCTAGAATCTTGGCTTTCATTGGTGGTCCATCCACTGAAGGACTTGGAGCTGTAAGGATTCTGTTTCCTTTGATTTACTGTTTTATTTATCTAATACCTTACCATGTTTGTTGGCTCTAAATTCTGATTCTAAACTGGACTTCTGCTTGCTTACATGGATAGTACATATTTCGCTGCGTCTAAACTTGTGTTTCTTAGTCCTAACTCATACATTACAGTATAGTCAATTACCCAGATATTGCTTCCATGTCTGCTCATAGATGGTTATCCCATTTCCGTTTTAATGTTTCTACTTCATCTCTTGTGACTTTTATCAGTATATTCATGCATTAACCTTTCTTATATTGCATCCTCAAATTTTCTTTTCTTTTTATGTCTTTTACCAGCATTTATTTATTTATTGCTCATGAATTTCTTCTAGATTGTGTCAAAGAATCTCTCCGAACCAATTCGTTCTCACAAGGACCTTGATAAGGACTCTGCTCCTCACTATCATAAAGCTGTCAAGTTCTACGAGGGACTTGCTAAGCAGCTTGTACATCAAGGCCATGTGCTCGATCTTTTTGCTTGTGCACTTGACCAGGTAATATTCAACTCTTACAACAAGCACTTACTGTCCAGCATCTAGTGTGTGTGTGTAACTTTACAAGTAAATTATATCTATATGTATGGATGGAAGAAAGAAGGGGAGATTTATTGAAATTTTACAATCCATATGATGCTATATAGGTATCCTTTATTGTATTCCTTTTGCAAATAACTTGATGAAAGGGCACTCAACTTTCAAATCTACCTCTTTACTGAAACTTTTTGAATGATTTTGTAGTCTTAGAAATATTTTGTTGTTGGAACAAGATGCGGCAACATATTATAAGACTTGACCCAGGGGTCAACATGGTCCAAGGCCCATGTGATGGGTTGGGAGGGTTGATCTGCGGCTCAACCTGAGCTTTGAATCTTTTTTTTTAAACCGTGAAACAACATCATTTTGTTCTTTTTTTTTTAAATTGTTTTTTGGTAAAAACCTAAAATGACTTTGTTTTGGTAAAAAAACTGCGTTTTTCCACTGATTTGGCTCGGGCCAGGACCAGGTCGGCGGGTCACTAGGTTGACCTACCAAGCTGGGCCTAGTCTTATAACATGGTGCTGTAGAGCTATATTGCATGTCAAAAAACTTCATCTCAACAACTTGGCCATATGCTTTTTTGTGTCAAATACATAAATAAACTCTTTATTCTTACAGTTGCTCCATGGTTGGGCTCTTATTCACTAGACATCTATTTATCAAGCTCTTTGCTATCCATCTTTTTTGGTCTATCTTTTATGGATAGCTTGGCAGTCATTAGCTTTCTTTGTCACTCTCCCTTTGGTCTCTCTAATTATCTTGGTTCTTAGTCATTTGGGGAGCAGAGCTAGTATGATGTTGCGACATTTTTGGTCCCTACACACATTTAATATGCTGCCTGATTTTTAGATATTTATTCTCATCATAATCATTGTTATAGTTGCAACTTTCTTGAATGCTTAATATGTGTTGAAAATCAAGATGTGGTTCTTTTGCTTCTCTGTTTTCCTAGGTGGGAGTTGCCGAGCTTAAAGTTGCAGTTGAAAAAACTGGTGGGCTTGTTGTGCTTGCGGAAAGCTTTGGCCATTCAGTCTTTAAGAATTCTCTCAGATGTATTTTCCAGTCAGGTGGCCATGATCTTGGACTATCATCAAAGTGAGATTTCTTCAATCTCCCTTTATGTTTCTCTATGGAGTTTAACATTATCATTTTTGAGATTTCTTAAACTCTGCAATTCTCCTGTCACTTACCAAACTTTTTTCTTTACTTTAAAACATCTATCAATCTGGTCATTGTGAGTATGGCCTCATGCATGTGCTTGCTGTGCTGTTGTTGCTGTATGTGATTTTTATTTTTTAGTCTGACTTAATTTTATGGAGATCAAGCAATTAGATTCACATTAGCTGGTGCAAGTTATCAAACCTTTTGACAAAGCATAAGCACTGGATTTCAAAGAAAAACGAACTCCTACATGTTCACAAGTTCTTAACTGGATAATACCTTTCTAAGCTTGTTTAAGTTGCTGAGTTTTCATTGCCATAAACTTGATAAGAATCAATCTTATACACCATGATCAACAAGCTCAAAAACACAAATTAAATTGCAAAATATTATTATGATGTAGCCAAAGCCAAGGGTGTTCCTGAATTCCATGTTTTCATATTTAATTCTGTATATTCTTTTTTTTTCTTTTATTGTTTGGTAACGTATCTTTCTTGGGATTTTTTTTACGATTTCGATTTTTTATTTATTTAGGAAACTACAGTACTCCTTAATTATGAGTTTTCTATTAGTTATAGTTTCCTTTTCATTCCTAGTTTGTTATTTCCTTAGTTCAAGTCAACAAGGGTTTTTGTTGACTTAAAATGAAGAATTATTCGATGTAATTGTACAGACTCTGAATAATAGATTATAAGTATTTTGGTTTGATTTAACAGTTTTGGCCTTGCCTATCCTCTTTTCTTTTTTCTCTAAGCACCATGATCTTCTGTCTTCCTTTTCTTCATTTGTTTCTTGTTTCAGTTGGTTACTGTTCCCAACTGCATTAAAACCCCTAATTTCTTCCTAGAATTCCTAATTCTCAGAACCCAGGTCATCATGACTCCTTTGTGGGACGGTAATCCAAAGCTGTCCTGCATCATAACACTGAACCTATAATGCAATTATACATGAAAAATTGACTTAGCTGTGAATATAGCATACTGTAGGGTTGTGATTTGTAGCAGTAACAGTAGCATGGAATCAATAAACTGCTGAAACTCATCCTTATATTCTGAACAAAATAGGAAATACTTTAGTTTTAGTTTTCCTTATGCAAATAAAACCAAAAGGTAATAAAACCATAGTTTTCCTGGGCATGAGTGACCAACTGACTATGCATCACTCCATTAAACAGCCTAGGTTTGAATCTAAGGAGAAACAAGAGTGTTCATGACTTCATTGGTGTGACTAAATTTTCAGCTTGGAGGAAATTCTGCAGTGGCGACAAGCATTTTATTAGTGTTTATTTTGATGATTGAAGTAGTGAACAACTAGGGAAATATGTGTCTAAGCCCAAGGATATATGTTCAACTAGGGAAATATGTGTCTAAGCCCAAGGATATATGTTCAGTTATAGATGAAACTAGTTAAATTGCCCACACTACATTGCAGGCCGAGTAAATAATTTTTATAACTGTTGGGATTAAAGCAATTAATAGGATTTGCTAGTTCAAAAATAAAATATAATATCTATACATGCAAAGTTTGATATAATGAAACATATCAACACACCCTATTATAATAACAGCAATATCGAAGTCGTAACATTTAAAATTTTCATTACTATTACTACCAAAACAATAAAAAATATTAAATTACCCCGAGAAAAAAAAACTATAAAAATTAACAAAAGAGTAAGCAAGAAAAAAAACTAAAATTATTTTTATTATTATTGTGTTAATAATGAGAAAAACAAAATGAAATCAAAGACTAAAAAAAGCCTAAAAACTTTAACAAAAGAGCAAAAAAAATAAATGATAAAAATAAATAAAAATTATTAGCTGAAAAAAATCATTTGACTTGAAAATTAAAAAAATAATAATAAAAAAATCAAAAGAAAGAACAAAGAAAAAAAAAAATAGAAATATCAATTTTCAAATGATCATGAACACAAACTAAAATTTAAGAACTAAATTTTTCAAAAACAATACCACCTCAATGAATAAGAAAATAATAAAAACTAAAAACCAAAGCTAAGAGCACACATATATATAACACATGGACAAAAATAAGGACTATTTCAGAAATATATATAAAAAAAGAATTAAAATAAAAAATTAAAAGTATAGGGGCCGAAATGAATACCAATATATTAACAATTTCAATTAAAGGACAGAATTGAAAAAATCAAAACTTCTGTACCGAATATATGAAGCGATTTAAAACCAATCCGGAAATTAAAAGAACGAGGACCAAATTGAAAGCTAAAAGTATAATCAATTTCAATCGAAGGACCCAATTGAAACAAATCAAAACTTATATAACAGAAATCGGACCATGCAAATTGCTTATATGAGGAAGTATGTGGATGGATTTCTAGGAGTAATACCTAGAGGATAGCAAAACCTAAGATTCACACCCAGGGTTCTTATGAGCAGCACCCAAGATTGATGGAGTCACTTAATCAAAAGCAAACTGCTGAAATTTTATTCATAAATTTCAATTAATAATATTGAAAGACTACATGCTTATTTATAAAGTTTTAGTAGTACAAATCCGAAAAGGACTTAGATTCCTAAATGAAAAAATACTAAGTCTATTCAAGCTAATTCAAGCTATTTCATCCTAGGACTAATCAAGTTGTAACTGCTACAAGTCACAGCTTGGTCCACTAAAACAGATGCCATATCATTGAACAATTAAGCCATATCATTGAATAATTAAGCCACATCATTAAAAACACGCTCTCTTTCTCTTTCAACAGCTCTATCTCCCTTCAACAGACTCTTTCTCTCTATCTCTAGCTTGGTCCCTTCCTTTCCACCTTTCCATGTCTCAACAAACCCTTTCTGTTGATTTAAAAACGGTATGCGTGTTTTTATTTGATGCACAAATTGTAGAAAGAAGGGATAACAATCAATAAATTAGTATAAAGTACAAAACTTTCACAAAGAAAAATGATTTAGTTTAGCATTTTGTTTTGTATGAAGTATGAAAAGCCAAAAATTGAAATCAAAGCTATAAACTTTTTAGGGTTTTCTTGTTGATTAATAAAAAGGAGTGAATCAGGAGTTGGATCTGCAAAGGTAAAGGGAGAGTTGCAATCAAAACTTTTTATCTTTTCTGATTTTTTTGTTAGTTTTTTTTAATCTTTTAATCAAGCATAATCAAAAAACTTGTTAATTTGTGTTAGCAAAGTAAACTCAGTCAAATGGGCATGAAGGAAGTGTTTTTTTCCCCCTTTCAATCTTTTCTATTTTCTCTGTTTTTATATGAAATGACTTTATTTTCAATTATTTAATGATTTGGCATTTTTTTTAATGGACCAAGCTATAACTTTTAGGATTTGACTGGCTGCAACTTGAGTACCATAAAATGTCTCCTAATAAAATACTAAATAGAAAATAAAACCTAGACAAATTTCCAAATTTTCTAGAAACTTCAAAAAACACCCTTGTCAGAAATAAGACACAAGTTCTGCTTCCTTTGTTGTCCACATCACACGGTTAGCTAGGATTGGAGAATTATGTCGAACTCTATTCCTAACTGTTTTTAAGTGTATACTGTATCTAACCAAGTGATAGATATTTACTATGTTCTGTGATTGTATATTTTTGGTTACTTGGACTGTACAACTATATTAAGAAATATTTTTTTCTCACATGCAATGTAGTGGTATATTTGAGGTAAACTGCTCTAAGGATATCAAAGTTCAAGGCATTATTGGTCCTTGTGCATCACTTGAAAAGGTATAATCCAATGGATTTTTGAGTGGTTTTCCTTTTCATCTTGCCTTTTTCCAATGTTTTCTTGTCTGAATTTGTGCAGAAAGGTCCTTTGTGCTCAGACACAGTTGTAGGCCAAGGAAATACAACTGCATGGAAGATGTGTGGCCTGGACAAAGCTACAACTTTATGTCTAATATTTGAAATCGCAAAGAAGGACAGCCCAGATGCTACTGCTCAACAACCCTCAAGCTATCAATTCTACTTCCAATTTTTGACTTAGTATGCCAAGCTTATGTTTTTTTTGAGTGGTCAGTTACCTGATATTTTTTTCTTGGAAAAGATGGATGGACCTCTGACTTATTAATGATAATTTGCTACAGCTATCAGCACAGTAGTGGTCAAATGAGACTTCGTGTAACAACCCTCTCAAGAAGATGGGTTGCTGGACCTGGAAGTGCTCAGGCAAGCTCTGCTGTCTTATTGTATGTGAAGCATTGTTGTTCCATTTTTTTCCGTGGATTGGTTAATCGTATAAGTGCTTAAAACAAACAGAGATGTTCTTTAATCTTATAAAACACAATCTTATTAATAATCAGGGCTCATTTATGAAATAAAAAGTAACTAGCATATTTCTGGGTGTCTAGAAAGAGGAAAGTTCTAGGTAGACAAGAATTTTAAATATCAATCTAAGAGACATAATATACTTAATATTCTTACCATGCACATTATTACTAACCTTGTAATTTTTACATTTGTGTACCTATTGCTATATTAAAGAGAATACCAATTGTATTTATGAAAAATCTGAGTCCAAAAAGTATTTCTGATCTTATACTTCTCATATGTATTGTTTTCCTGTCAGCTGGTCCTATAGAACTGGGATACATGTGGGAGAAGAATAGAAGTGAATAATACATCATGTCATGAACTTATTTTAAGTCACACCTATCTGCCTTCTTGTGTGATTAGCAGTTATATTTCAAATCCATGAATAGTAGGAAAACAGGATGCCTTAACCTACCGAGCTATTCTTACCATGCCAAACCTGTCCCTCTGTAAAAAAAAAAAACTGCATTCAGGTGACATAGGGAAATGGGTTTTCCTAATCTTTTTCTCTGAATATAGTAGTTCTCCTTTCATATTTGTTACCGGGAGCTTGAAATTCCCATACGTGTTTAGTGAATTGCGGTGATACTCTCTCTTTATATTATAGGAACATAGTGCCACCTTCACTTGATCTAGTGGTGAAAGATGATCACATGGTATTATAGGATATTAGATTGTTGACTGGCAGTATGTCATGCAGAATAAGATGCTGTCAAGCATCTCAATCTTTTGTCCCTAAATATATGTTTTATTAACAATATCTCCTGTGATCTTCCAGAACAACATGGGCTTCTCAATTATGCATTATTAAATTGTGTGTGAAAAGGCTTAAGGATAGAAGGCTGTGCTAATGTTATTTTAGGTTACTGAAAGTTTGGTCAGGTGGGCATGTTGACCGCAAAAATATATCTATTGGTGCTTTAAATCATTTTCAATATTTGGTTTGCTGTTTGCTCTTTCCACAAATTAATAGAATAGAAATGCTAGGGGGCTCATTCTTTGGGTATGGATCATTTTTTCCCCTCCCCTTTCTTCTTCCAAGTGATTGTGAATTTTTATTTTGTAACTCAATCTATTTGTATATGCTTTAGGACTTGATTGCTGGATTTGACCAAGAAGCAGCTGCTGTAGCTATGGCACGCCTAGTGTCTTTCAAAATGGAAAATGAGGTAACTATAAAATCTTTGATGACTTTTGTATATTTTTGGATTTGAAATTGTGAGACCCAAAGTATGTGCAAGCATTCTATTTACCATCTATTTTGGTATCTGAATATATTAGAGTTGCTCTCACTCTAGTAACTGGGGATTTCTTTTACAAGTTTTAAAGGAGTGTGTAATTCCTATGGGATTTATGCTGTGATTTTCTCATAGTTTTTGCTTTTAGGATCCCCTTAGCATCATAAATTTTAAGCTCTCTATTGGGCAGAAAGACATGCACCGCTACATTTAGAAACAAACAACAATTAATTGAGTCCAGTGAGTGGCTCATGAAACACTAAAATATTAGAATAAGAACCACTCTTTATTTGTTTGCTTAAGTACCACTTATTTGATGGTTTGTGAAGATAAGAATGAGTTCATTGAGAATATGACACTTCCCAGTTTTTGGGAACCTTCAAACATTACTCTTTTCTTCTTTTTTTCCTCTCTCGTTGAGAAGTTCTTTTAGCTTCCCTTCTATTGCTAGCATAATAGAGTGGAACTTTCTTGCTGATCAGTTCAAATGGAAAAAAAATTTTCATGGCAGACTATGTCCCTGGAAACAGATAATGTCTGATTTTCAAGATAAAAAAAATGTTTGATTTTCTAGAAACAAAAACTTTGTAATCTTTTTTGAGGATGTGGATAAAATAGTAAAAATGCATTTTCGTGCTCGGGGATCAAATTTTGAGTGATTGTATGCATGAGTGTGTTATGGTCCCTGCCTTGTGATCTAGTTATGGGACGCTTTAATGAGAAATCTATTGGCAGAGAATGGTGTTTCCCTGATCTTCTACCTTTGGAACCTATTGTGGAATTGTGAATAAAAGTGTATGGCTCGATTAGAGAGAACCAAACGATCTCAGTGAAAAATAAAACATAAATTTCTTCTTGATTGCTGGCATGAATATTGCTTACAATTTAAAGGGATAGTTCAGTAACCAACTCCTGGAAAGTTGGCCACACTAATTGCACGATCTGCACTAATTGCACGATCTAACCTGATAATGGAAACAACAATAAAATAAAATGACAACAATGGAATTGAAATTTGCATAAATAAAATGTGCGAAATAAATCTGCCAGCAACGCCATCTTCAGTCTTCCATCTTTTTCTCCACGTCTCCTGCTCGTGAGTCTCCAGCTCGCCCACGCCTCTGATACACTTTGAATCCTTTGTTGAGCTTGTTGTCCACGTGGGATCCTTTGTCCAGCTTGTTGTCCACGTGGCCTCGGATCATAACATCACTTCCCCCATTAAATTGGCACTTGTCCGCAAGTGTGAATGAAGGAAAACGTGACTGGAAAGAGGACTCATCTTCCCAAGAAGAATCCGCAGGTGATAAGCCTTCCCAATGCACTAAAATCTGGTGTTTGTTATGAAGTAAACGAGAGTCCAAAATGGCCTTAGGTACGGGTTGGATTTCCCCTTGAGTGAGGACAGGTAAGGAGGGTTCAATTGAAACAGAGGAACCGTGAAATTGTTTTAGGCAAGAAACATGGAAAACGGGGTGTAATTTGGAATGGGATGGAAGGGTGAGTTTATAGGCCACAGAACCTATTTTGGCTTGAATTGGGAAGGGGCCATAGTAACGTGGTGCCAGCTTGGAATACTTAGACGAAGAGAGGCTTAATTGGCGATATGGTTGGAGTTTAAGGAGGACTTGATCACCTACTTGATAGGTTACAGCTCTGTGTTTAGAATCATATTGGGACTTCATTGAATTTTGAGCTTGAAGTAGGCGGTTGCGAAGGTCCTGCAGTACCAAGTCACGATTGAGTAATTCCTGATCCACTGCTTCAAGCTTGGCTAAACCGGGGCAATAAGATAGCATTGTGGGAGGTGAACGCCCATAAACCACCTCAAAAGGAGTGGCCTTAAGTGAGGAGTGGAAGCTGGTATTGTAGCAATATTCCACCCAAGGCAGCCATTGAAACCAGCGGCGTGGACGATCACTTGTAAAACAACGCAAATACATCTCCATGGTGCGATTGACCACTTCAGTTTGCCCATCACTCTGAGGATGATAGGCTGAACTGAAGGCCAACTTAGTGCCACTCAACTTAAACAATTCGGTCCAGAAGTGACTAGTGAAGGTGACATCCCTGTCACTAACAATAGTTTCGGGTAACCCATGCAACTTGAAGATATTGGCAAAGAACAAACGCGCCACACTAACTGCAGTATAAGGATGAGTTAAAGGAAGAAGGTGTGCATACTTGGAGAAACGATCCACCACCACCAAGAGAACCGATTTGCCTTGCGAAGGAGGAAGTCCTTCGATAAAATCCATCGAAATGTCGGACCAAATCTGCAGTGGTACTGGCAACGGCTGGAGAAGACCCGCAGGATGCAAGTGTTCAGTTTTGTGTTTTTGACAAACCACACATTGGCGCACAAAGGTCTGAATTGAAGACTTCATCCCTTTCCAATAGAAGTCTTTGGCTACACGGTGAAGAGTCTTTTGGTATCCTTCATGACTGCCATCATGTATAGCTGCAATAATGGACTTGACAAGAGGAGAAGTGTCCTGCAAGTACACACGTCCTTTAAAGAAAATAAGACCATCTTTGTACTCCCATGGTCCCACGGCTTCACCTTGCTGGATTCGATGCAGCAGCAATTGGAATTGCTCCGAAGTTTGTATTTCCATTCGGATGGAATTGAACAACGGGATAAGGGGCATAGAAATAGCCGAGATAGTGGCCTGGTCTTCCAAGCACCGGGACAGTGCATCAGCCACTGTGTTATGTTTTCCTGCACGGTACTCAACCGAAAAATCAAATCCCATGAGCTTACTCAACCAATGTTGTTGTGGGGATGTAATAATGCGCTGGTCTAAGAGGAATTTGAGGCTATAGTGATCTGTTCGAATCAGAAATGGACGCCCCCACAAATATGCACGCCAATGGCGCACTGCCTTGGCCAACCCAATTAGTTCATTTTCATATGCCGGAAGACTCTTATAACGGCTTGCAAGGGGCCTGCTGAAGTAAGCCACCGGTTTACCATGTTGTTGAAGGACAGCTCCCATGCCCGAATCAGATGCATCACACTCCAAGATGAATTTGGTGGTGAAGTCTGGAAGTGCCAAAACAGGGGTGCAAGTCATCGCGTGTTTGAGTTGGTCGAATGCATGGGTTGCTTCTTCGGTCCAGTTGAAAGAGTCTTTACGCAACATGGTTGTAAGGGGACCTGCAATTGTGCCATAATCTTGGACAAATTTGCGGTAGTAGCCCGTTAGTCCTAAGAACCCTCTCAAACCGCGCACTGTAGATGGCTTTGGCCAATCCATCACTGCTACAATCTTGGAATTATCCACAGCAACCCCAGCTTCCGAGATAATATGGCCAAGATAATGTACTTGACGTTGAGCCACACAACATTTCGACTTTTTGAGAAACAATTGATGAGTAGCAAGGATGTCGAAAACAAGTCGCAAATGCGCTAAATGGTCTGTCCAAGATTTGCTGTAGACGAGAATGTCGTCAAAAAACACAAGTATGAATTTACGCAAGTGCATTTGGAATACCTCGTTCATCAAAGCTTGAAAGGTGCTTGGTGCGTTGGTGAGGCCGAATGGCATGACTAAGAACTCAAAATGTCCGTGATGAGTGCGGAATGCTGTTTTCTCAATGTCCCTTGGATACATTCGGATTTGATGATAACCCGAACGTAGGTCCAATTTCGTGAAAAACTTGGCACCATGCAACTCTTCCAAAAGCTCCTCAATCACCGGTATAGGGAATTTGTCTTTGATTGTCTTGGAATTCAAGGCCCTATAATCGATGCAGAACCTCCATGTGTTGTCTGCCTTGGTGACTAGAAGAACTGGTGAAGAATAAGGGGACTGGCTAGGTCTGATAATTCCCTTTGACAGCATCTCCATACACTGCCGCTCTATTTCATCCTTCTGGGCATGAGGGTACCGGTATGGGCGCACCACCACAGGATGCGTTCCTGGTTCCAAATTGATGCGATGATCAAAGGTCCTTACTGGAGGGAGACCTTGTGGTTCCTGAAATAAAGCCTCAAACTCAGACAAAAGAAAATTAAGGTCTGTATCAGCTGATTCCAGCTCTGCCACGTTGAGTAACACGGATGCACTGTAAGAATCCTTGTCCGTGCCTTGCAATTCCATAACTCTCCCATTTTGTTTAAACACCATTGATTTTGCCTTGAAATCCCAAAGAATGGGACCCAAAGTTTGCAGCCAATTGACGCCCAGTACTGCATCAATTCCAGTCAAATGCTACACGTAAAAATCAATGTGAATCAGCTGGTTCCCCATTGTCACTGGCACATGAAGACACTGGCCTGGACTCTTGATTTTGTTCCCGTTGGCCACCATCACTTGCAACCCGGCTTGCGGTTCACAGGTCAGCCCCAATGTAGTCACCCATTGCGCTCCCAAGAAGCTGTGAGTGCTTCCCGAATCAATTAAGATCAGCAGGTGGTGATTCCCAATTATGCCGTGAATCTTCATGGTCTTCCCCCCAGAATTCTCACCCATAATCGCATGGAGCGAAATTTCAGGTGGGAATTCCTCTTCACTGTCATGGTCTTCCTTCTCTCTGTGGACTGATTCTTCAATTCCATCTAGCCAAAATAAACGCTTACACTGATGCCCCCGAGTATAGACCTCATCACAATTAAAACAGAGTCCCTTTGCCCGGCGGTCATCCATCTCGGTTCGACTCAGCCTTTTAAAAGCCTTCGGGTTGGAAGAACCGGGAGGTGCAGTGGCTGGAGGTTTGAAGCTGGGTTGGGTGAACCGCCTGGTTCCACCTCTTCTTTCAAACAAACATGCCAGGCTCATGGCACCAATTAAATCCCGGGGCCTGTGCAATTCTACCTCAATTGCAATATATTCATGCAATCCACTGACGAATATCTCCAGTTCTTGTTCAGTCGTGAGAGGTCCTGCTCTCGCTGCCAATTGTTCGAACTTACGCTGATATTCTTCTACAGTGCCTCCTTGGCGCAATTTGGAAAGCTCCCCCAATTTGTTGCTCTGGATGGAAGGACCAAAACGCAGATGACACTGGCGTTTAAAATCTTCCCAAGAAATTCCAGGACGATCTCTCTCCAACTTGAGGAACCATACCTGGGCATCCTCATCTAAGTGGTAAGAAGCAATCTCCACCTCTCTTCTTCTGGGATGTGTTGATGACGAAAGAAGTGATCACAACGACTCAGCCAAGCAAGCGGGTCATTTTTCCCATCATAGAGAGGGAATTCCAGCCTGCTATACCGTGGAAGTTGTGCCCTGCCTTCTGGGCGAAATCCCACTGGAGGCTGCTCCCTTGGTGCCAGATTAGCAGAGTTGTTATCTCCCTGGTGAGTCTCAATTCTGGTTGCCGTCAATTCCCTAGAAAGTTCTTCAATTCGTGCTGACAATTGCTCCCGCTCCAGTCGATCATGGTGACGATGCTCTTGATACATTTTCATGAATGTCTCAAATTGAGCTTGAAGAGAATTGGAAGAATCACCCATAACTTCCTGCTCTGATACCAAGTTGTTATGGTCCCTGCCTTGTGATCTAGTTATGGGACGCTTTAATGAGAAATCTATTGGCAGAGAATGGTGTTTCCCTGATCTTCTACCTTTGGAACCTATTGTGGAATTGTGAATAAAAGTGTATGGCTCGATTAGAGAGAACCAAACGATCTCAGTGAAAAATAAAACATAAATTTCTTCTTGATTGCTGGCATGAATATTGCTTACAATTTAAAGGGATAGTTCAGTAACCAACTCCTGGAAAGTTGGCCAAACTAATTGCACGATCTGCACTAATTGCACGATCTAACCTGATAATGGAAACAACAATAAAATAAAATGACAACAATGGAATTGAAATTTGCATAAATAAAATGTGCGAAATAAATCTGCCAGCAACGCCATCTTCAGTCTTCCATCTTTTTCTCCACGTCTCCTGCTCGTGAGTCTCCAGCTCGCCCACGCCTCTGATACACTTTGAATCCTTTGTTGAGCTTGTTGTCCACGTGGGATCCTTTGTCCAGCTTGTTGTCCACGTGGCCTTGGATCATAACAGAGTGCTGGCATATAAGACATCCAAAAATTTGTGTGAATATGAAGGTTTTGCATGAAAAAGAGCTTCTTATGGACTATGACCAGATAATAAAGGTGCGTGCACGCATGATTAATAATATAAATTGCTGTAACTACACGCTCCCTCCCAAAAGGAAATTGGCTTGAAATCTTAAAGGCATGAGCAACATTTAAAATAGGTCAGATGCTTTCACTCCACTTTTTGGAGTATCAGCACAGTTTTGAAAGAACCTTCCATCTTTGAAAATCATGGTTTCTTTTTTTATGAAATTGTTTTAGCTTTTGTTTTGTTGCTAGTGTATTTTAAAGGGGTGATAAAAAACAGTTGACTGGAAGATACTGATACATGCCAAAGTTATGACAGGTGGAAAAAGGGTCAATTTGTTATATAGGCTTGCCATACTTTATTAGAAGAGTACCATGTATTTGGAATTTTAACCATTCTGCCATTGCATTATTTGATGATACTTGGCAAGCAGGCTGAGTTTGATCCCATAAGATGGCTAGACAAAGCTTTGATACATATTTGTGCTCGATTTGGAGACTATCAGAAGGATAGTCCATCTTCTTTCAGCTTATCTACCCGGCTTTCAATATTTCCTCAATTTATGTTTCATCTGCGACGTTCTCAGTTTGTCCAGGTAATATGATGAGTTCAAGGTTTATCTATTAAGCACTTTCCCTTAAAAAATCTCACCCGTTAGGTCCATTGAAATTCTCATATGCTCCAGTTAGTATTATTCTACAGGTCTTCAACAACAGCCCAGATGAGACGGCATACTTCAGAGTGATATTGAATCGTGAAAATGTTGCCAATTCAGCTGTGATGATACAACCTTCATTGATATCTTATTCGTTTCATTCAGTACCAGAACCAGCATTTCTTGACGTGGCTGCCATTGCAGCTGATAGAATTCTGCTTCTGGATTCCTATTTCACCATTGTCATTTTTCATGGGGCAACTATTGCTCAATGGCGGAAAGCTGGGTATCATAATCAACCTGAACATCAGGTACTTTGTTAAGATAACATATAAACCAAATGAAAAAACATGTCTTTTAGTGTAAGTCTAATGTTAGCCCCCTCCATTTTCCTGAAACTGACATATAATCAAGGTCATTCCTAAATGTAGAGATTCTAAATCCTTGGCTTAATTAACACAATCAACATGGTTGTGAACTTCAGAAATTGAACTTTACTCCCATGACATCAGCATGATCACTATCTTGACTAGATCACTGTATTTAGTAAACACTTGTTTGGTCTCTCAAAGTTTATTAACTGACGTGTAAATGTTTAGTAGCCATTTCCTTTCACTGTGTTTTTTTTTTAAATAATTTAGTTCCACCTCTTCATATCACATTTTGTTCTTCAATTCTCAGAACCACTGAAAATACCTCGTGGTTGCTCAGCAAATTAGCTTTGTTTTCTATTTACTGATAGGATAAAGCTTAGTTTGTCTGTCTTAGCTCTAATGTTAGAGGTGCAAAGAATCACGGTTAAGCTATAAAAATTGTCCTAGATGACAAACCACCTTACCATACAATCGAACAAGTGCTGGCATCAGATGTTACCTGCAGATGGTCTCATGATTCATCATCGGTATGTGCATGGAATTATTTTTTCAACTGAATATATATACTCCTGCAAAAATATCTTCAGAGTTGGGTTTAGTTGTGTGATTGCCAAATTTACAGTGAAAGAGACGTATGGTTCTGGAATCTTGCGGCAGTGGTGACCCTAATGCTGCCATGGTCTCTCTTTATTTGTCCCTGCAGGCATTTGCACAGCTGCTGCAAGCTCCTCATGATGATGCAGATGAAATAATCAAGGAAAGGTTTCCAGTTCCTCGCCTAGTCATATGTGATCAGCATGGTTCACAGGTTAGCAACTTGTAAATGTTCATTTCGTTATGGATAACATGAATTTGCTCTCTGTTTTATTTTTTTTGTAAGCAACATGGGTTTGCTCTTATCCTTTGTTCCACTACTAGTTTGTGACCGGAAGTTCAAGTTTTCTCCACAATTTACTTTCTGTAGAACCAGTGTTGTTAAACATGAACTATAGGCACCAGGCAGAAGGTTTCGTGGCTTAACACTTTTACCAGTCTCATTCTTGTTATTTATAAAGGATGCAGCTTTTATGTAGTTGTTCTGTTAGGCCCACAACTATTTCCTGAATTAAGCTGAAAAGGGAGAAATATTTGACAAGTAGGGGGAATTTGGTGTACTACTGTTTGTGTGTGTGCTTGTTTGAGAGAGAGAGAGAGAGTTTAATATTTGGCAGTCTTATGCTTTACAAGGATAATGTTTCTATCCTTCTAGGAATGGAATATATGGTGGTAAATTCATTGTTTGAAACATTATCTTATCATTTACTACATAGTTTCATGTTATTGATAAATTTGATTTTTGCACAGACAGAGGTTTCCAAACCGATGTAGCATTTGGGAAAACCTTTATCAACAACATTTGAGTTATATAGGCTAATTAAATTGTCATTGTTATGATTGTTTCCTCCATTTGTTAGAAGGGCCATCTTCTGTTGTGTCATGAAAATAGTGTTTTCACATATTTAAAGTGCATGCATGCGTTTGCGTTTTGCACCTTGTGGCTAGTCTCCAGGGGCTTTTAGGACCTGTGTGCCTGTAGCCAACAATTTGTAGAATCTGAAAACTAACCCCTCGAAGGAAACTTCATCAGTTTATTGCCAGTTCTCTGAACTGTTTTGAACAGAGTTTTTGCCTTTTTTCTTTTATCCTTGACCGAATAAAGACAAGCTTGCTGCATATGCTGTACTATAGGGCCTATGCATCCAAATTGAAACTATTTTCATCAATTGCCATGCGTATTGGTATTAGATGCCCGGTTATTTGACCTGCTGTAATCAAATTAACCAGTACATGTGTTTAATTTGGTACCGTGTGCCAGCTAACATATTATATGTCAATTCAGGCCCGTTTTCTTCTGGCAAAATTGAACCCTTCTGCTACATACAACTCTGATTCTCGTCCTCCCGGTGGAGACGTCTTGTTTACAGATGATGTGAGCTTTGAAGTTTTCTTGGATCATCTTCAAAGACTAGCAGTTCAATGAGATCATTGTTACTAGCAATTTTGTAAAATTCATTTTCTGAGAGTTCTGTACAGTTATTTTAGAATCTATTACAGGCATGCTCGATTTCTGATTCAAGATTCTTGCAAAAACTTACAACACCTTCGATTTGCTAAAGCAGCAAATTCCTGCTCGGTTTGCCGAATAGACAGTGCAACATTACACGGTCAATTTATCCAGTTGAAGGTAAAATTTCCTTTCTTAAGCCAGCTCGAGCCTAGAGATACTGATCTTCATCGGCGCTCTGCCTAATCAGGTAAGAGGTGGTCATCACTCCGAACCAGTGGTTTCCTGAGAAACCCACCCTTCCATGACAAGACCACCTAGAGTTTGAACCCAACTTTTTGCCCACAGCTAAACTGTTTTTTCGAGGACAACGAAGGGCAAAATAGAGAGCTAAGTTGACTTGTCAATAGAGTAGGCCTCTGATAGATTTTCAGATAATCAAAACAGTTCACGAGTAGGAATCAAATCAAGAATTGCATCGAGAAGGGTATTCTTGTCCGCTTCTTGTTATGATGCATGTCTTGATTGGCATGGCATTGATGACCTGAAGGCTGGTGCTTTGTCAAGCTCCATGTTCTGCGTTGTTTGTTTCTCCAGTCCCGTGGATCAGCTGTGGTATTAATAATGTAAGTTATTGTTGATTATAGATGCAATCGCCATTATTTGGAATATCCTTCGAAATCGAATTAATTTACACGTAATCCCGTGTTTTGCCATAGCTAATCGCCATTCTTTGCCATGAGAAGTTACAGAGCATGAGAAATGCATGATCACTCAAGCTATATAAATGATCATTGTATCGAACACATGTAATGCAATACTGAAAAATAGATTCTTATCTCTTCTATGCAATTTCTGAATTCCCAACTTTTCCAAAGCTTTCATCTCTCACAAACAAAATTAACTCGCAAAGAAAACAAATCAAATCACCAATCAGTCAAACAAAATTCAACATGGTATCAGAGCACTAATTTGATTCAAGAAGTGGCGTGGATTGTGAAATACAATCAATCAATCATAATTCTTCAAGCAAAACATGGCTGGATCATCAAACCCAGGAGGAGATCTAAGGACTCCACAATTTAATGGAAGAAATTATGATTTTTGGCCAGTAAAGATGGAGACTGTTCTAATTGCATATGATCTATGGGATGTGGTTGAGTTTAGCATAAACAACCAATCAAATCTTGATGAGTCTGCCGAGGAAGGAAGTGAAGCTGCAATTCCAAAAGTTATACCTGTTATTTCACGAGAGATGAAGATAAAAAATGCTAAAGCACTAAGCGTCATTCAAGGAGCAATAACAGATGAATTGTTTCCAAGGATAAGGAATGAGAAGACTGCTAAAGGAGCTTGGTGCATTCTCAAGAGAGAATTTAGAGGAGACAAAAAGGTAAGGGCTGTAAAACTTCAAGCAATTAGAGATGACTTTGAATATATGAGAATGTCAAAAAGTGACAGCCTAGATAATTATCTAGCCAAGTTTTTTTGAGGTTGTAAACGATTTTAAAATCACTTGGTGAGGAGGTGACATAAACTAGATTAATGTGGAAATTGTTAATGAGTTTGTGCAGAAGGTATAAATCTATTGTTTCAATAATAGAAGAAACAAGAGATCTCGATTTGCTTAGAATTGAGGAAGTGATTGCCTCTGTTAAAGTGTTTGACAAGAAAGAAGGTATGCATAATGAGATGGAGAAGCAAATTGGTACTGAAAGAGCATTCAACACCTTGAGAATTGGCAGTAATCAGTTTCATGGTGGAAACAAAGGCTCACATATAAAATCAAATAAAGTTTGGCAAGGTCAAAATAGAAGACCTACAAACTTGTCACAAAGAGGAAACATGCATAACACATGCACAACAATCAACAACAATATTCACAGGACTGGAATTAACAACAACATTCACTACAACTCACAAAGCAGACAAGGCAGCAGTAGTCAAGGTATTGTGAAACCACAATGTCATGTATGTCAAAAATACCATTTTGGTGTTTGTATATACAAAGGCAAGGAAAAATGTGGTAGATACAATAAATTTAGGCACAACACAAAGGACTGCAATGAACATAAACAATTGGCAAATAGTGCACAAGAAGAAGATGTGTCCACTGGAACTTTGTTCTATGCTTGTCATGCAGCAAGTATAAAAGAACAAAGATGAATGGTTTGTAGATAGTGTTTGTAGCAACCATATGACTTCACAAGAGTCAAATTTAATTAACATTGGCAGAACAATTAAATGCAAAGTGAAAATGGGTTTGGGAGACTTAGTACAAGCTATTGGAAAAAGTACACTGGTGGTTGAAACCAGAGGTGGTAAAGAGGTATATAAATGAGGTACTGCTGGTCCCTGAGCTGGATGAAAATCTTCTAAGTGTGGGGCAAATGATGGAGCATGGATATTACATGTTTGAGGGAAATACATTAGTAATATTTGATGATGAGAGGCTTACCAATGTGCTAGTAAGAGTGATTATGAAGGGAAATCGATGCTTTCCACTGTCATTAGAATCCTTGATACCTGCAGCAAAGAAGACATCAATAGTTGAGGATTCTTGGGTATGACATAGAAGACTTGGCCACTTAAACTTTGCTAGTATGAAGAGAATGAAAAACAAAGGAATGATTATGGTTTACCTGTTTTAACAGAAGTAAGTGAAGTGTGTGAAGACTGTTTAACAGGAAAACAACACAAAGAAAGCTTCAATAAAGAAGGAGCATGGAGATCAAACTACCCACTAGAGCTGGTGCACATAGATTTGTGTGGACCCATGCAAAATAAGTCAAATGGAGGTAATAAGTACTTTATCACATTCATTGATGACCACTCTAGAATGTGTTGGGTGCATTTTCTAAGAAACAAGTCAAATACATTTATTGTGTTTAAGAAGTTCAAAGCACTTTTTGAACTTCAAAGTGGATACAAGCTGAAGAAGTTGAGAAGTGATAGAGGAGGAGAATATACCTCACGAGAGTTTGAGAGTTTCTGTGCTGGTGTTGGGATTGAAAAGCAACTGATAGTAGCCTATTCCCCTCAGCAAAATAGAGTGGCTAAGAGAAAAAACTAGGACAATAGTTGAAATGGCAAGATCAATGACGATAAAGAAGGGTTTACCTATCAATTTCTAGGCTGAGGTTGTCAACACAACCATGTATTTGCAGAACAGGTGCTACACATCTTCAGTAGCTAACAAAACTCCATTTGAAACCTTTACAGGATAGGAAACCAACTGTTAAACTTCTTAGGGTGTTTGGCTGCATATGTTACATTTATATTCCAGCACATCTAAGGAAGAAATTTGATGAAAAAGCTGAAAAAAGAATTTTCATGTGATATGGTAATTGTGAGAAAGGTTATAGAGTATATACACTACAAACTAAGAAAATTGTGCTAGAAGTGTAGTGTTTGATGAAGATAAATCATTAAATTGGGAAGGAGAACAACAGGAGGCTGTTATTTCACAACCTTGGTATAGAGGCTTGGAAATGAATGATAAAACAAGGGAAGAAAAACAAACCGAAAGAATTCAGTTTGTTGGTGATGAAACTTGCTCACCAGATGTGTCAACTGGAAATGCAACTGAATGCAGCAACCATCAGTCATCACCTACCTCAAATCCAGTAAAGCTTAAATATCTTCAAGAGATATATGCAAGGTGTCACATGAGTATTGTGGAACCTGAAAATTACAAGGAAACAACTGGTGATATAGCTTGGGAAGAAGCTATGAATGCAAAATTGGAAATGATTGAGAAGAACAACACTTGGGAGCTGGTGAATAAGCCAGCTGATAAACCAGTCATTGGGGTCAAGTGGGTGTTCAAGACAAAGCTGAACCTAGATGGAACAATTCATAAACACAAGGTAAGGCTTGTAGCAAAGAGTTAATTATGCACAGAAACCTAAGATTGATTACAGCAAAATCTTTGCTCCAGTAGCAAGGTTAGATACAATTCGAATCTTAATTGCACTAGCAAGTCAAAAGAACTAGAGATTGTTTCAGCTTGATGTTAAATCAGCATTCCTAAATGGGGTGCTTGAAGAAGAAGTTTATGTTGAGTAACCCGAGGGCTTTATGGTCAAGAAGGCAAAACACAAGGTGTATAAACCGAAGAAGGCTTTCTATGGACTTAAACAAGCCTCTAGGGCTTGGTATAGTGAGATTGATGCATATCTCACTATGTGCAAGTTTAAAAGAAATGCAAGTGAAGCTACTTTCTATACAAAGGCTGATAGTGAAGGGAAGCAGATTATTGTATCCATTTATGTGGATGACATCATATATGCAAGCAACAATGAAGAATTAATGAATGAACTCAAAAGAAAAATGATGCAAAGATATGAGATAACTGACCTTGGCCTTCTCCATCACTTCCTGGGAATGAGAGTGTTACAAACCAGTAAATGGATCTTCATTCATCAAAGCAAGTATGCCAAATCCTTGCTCAAAAGCTTTGACCTTGAAGACTGTAAACCAGTCCCAATCACTCTACCTACTGGATAAAAATTAAAGAAGATAGATGAAAGTGAGTTGATTGATGAATGTACTTATAGAAAAATAGTAGGAGTCTACTATACTTGATAGCTACTAGGCCTGACTTAATGTACGCACAACCATTCTACTGTCAAGGTACAAGAACCAGCCTATATTATTCTGCCAGACTATTTTTATTCCCTATAATATATTCAATTAAGAAGAAAAAGAGAGACAAGTGCTCTATATTATTCTCTACTGATTTCTTTTTTAAATAAATACATAAAATTATAATATATATTTGCAGCAATTATTTTGTACGAGACAGGCAAGCTCTGTACAGATGCCCTCCTCTATATTAAGTGGGTGTTTGAGAGGTACAAGGGATTCAGCAATTTTTTCTTCTGCTGCAACGATGTCTCAAGGCTTCAACCAATTAGATCACTTTGCACTGCTGACCAGCTTTTCCCACCTTCAAAAAAGGAGGTGACTCTATCTATATATTTAACACTGGAATATCACTGTATATACTAGCCAGCTACGATTAATCTCTCCTTTTTTTCTTTTCTTTTTATTAACGTGTTAATTTTACATTTAGGTTGTTGAAGTTTTGGAATTCATAGCTAAACCAGAAGGCATAGAACTGCCATATCCATTGGCTGAAAAGATTGCTGACAACTCTAAGAACAACCTTCGTCAAGCCATCCGATCATTTGAAGCCTCCTGGCACAGAAGGTGAAAGAATATATAATTACTTTTAATGTTTAATATCATTGTCTTTATTAATACAATTAATCAATTCCTTGTTTTCCTGCTTGAAGTTATCCCTTCACAGAAGATCAAGAAATCCTGACTGGATGGGAGGATGGCATTGCAAATATAGCCAAGGACATGGTTGAAGGGCAAAGCCCAAAACAGCACGTAATCCCAGCTGTTTCAGCTCTTTACATACAAAAACTGCTTATGTATCAGTTTGATCAGTCGAGTTTTCAGATTTCACACGTCGTGGTCAGCTGTGGACTGCTGTCTTTGCCAACTAATTAAGGTATATTAGAGATAAAGAAAATGATGGCTGCTAGTTAATTTGCACAAGTTTTGCTTAACAGCAGGCTGTATATATATCATACGATCGAGGGAAGCTTCAAAATCTGATAGAGCATGATTTCTTAACAACAGGCTGTATATCATACGAGGGAACTTTCCTATTTAATTTTTCAAGATTTAGTGTAGGTACGTAGTGATTCCGATCATAGGCTCTGATATATACTGACTAAACAGATCAAATCTGATACAGTCCCTCCTTGGAGAACTGAAGAAGCATTTGGATGAGCCATTTCAATGTATGAAAATTAAGCGCGTATATATATATATATATGGTGGACCATGAAGGAGCTTCATTAATCTGATCAGCCACACACACACACACACTCACAGAGTGAGATATGATCTTTGCCTGCAGAAAATCATCTACGGCAGTACTGTTTGTACAGATTGCGTTTTCTATATTTCTCGCAGAAGGATTGAACAATTTTCTTAAACGAGCACATGCATAAATATATATGTAATGAAATTGACGTGATCATAAATATTTATTCTGCATACAGATGTATAATAATCTGTGAATCTTCTACATAATAAAACAAGCATGTGGATTTTCATCACTAAAAAACTGAGGAGCAGCATGTGGATTTACAGCACTAAAAAACTGAGGAAAAAACTGAGGAGCAGCATGTGGATTTACATGATCACTAAAATACTGAGGAGCATAGACATATTGGATAACATACGGCGTATCTCCTCTTCCCTCTATAGTTTTCACCTCGACGACTTGCTTCTCCGCCTTACGTTCCACCATTTCAACCTTATCTCCTCCCTCTATAGTTCTTACCTCGGCTTTCTTCTCCGCCTTACGTTCCACCGTTTCAACCTTATCTCCTCCCTCCATAGTTTTCACCTCGACTTTCTTCTCTGCCTTACGTTCCACCGTCTCAACCTTTTCCTCCTTTTTCTCAGGGTGTGGGCGTATAATCTCTGCATTTTTGTTCACCTTCTTTCGAATGTAAGCTACTAGTTTATCACCCTCCATTGTTCCATCAACTGTTATAGTTTGCGCTTTCATGTCGGTCTTCACACTGTAAATACCTTCATAATATTTTTACTAATAATTATTTAATGTTTGAACTAAGTTGGAATATCATTGTTGATTAAAAAAGGAAAAGGAAAAGAAATCCTTACTTTTGTGCTTCAGTAGCTCCTTGCACAGATCTTTCTCACATGTATCACAGTGCAAGTGAACCTTCATAGAATGGGTGCTTAATTTTGGCTTCAAAAATAGAACACAGATAATTAAATCATTAGTTGCTTAGCATATATACATGGAACTATGAATTAAAGATGGATCAGCTATGATCATAATTGCGTCTTAATTAATTAAACATCAGTTAATCCATGCTTACAGCTGGTTTGGCCTCAACCTTTACTTCCTTCTTCTCCGTCACAGATTCTTTGACTTGAACTAATGGTGAAATTAGCTCAACCTTTTTCTTGCTCAATTTCTGTAGTAGTTTATGTATTTTTATCACGTCAATCGCCCCTTTAATCTTGACTTCGGACTTCTCAGCATCAGCCTCCACGCTGTGAACCCCTGCATGCATTAAGTACTCATTGAATTAAACAATTCTCCACCTTAATTACGCATGCATGCACGCACCTTGGGTGATCAGAAGAGGCTTCTTGATATCCCGTGCACATTGCTGGCAGTGCAGGTTAACTTTGTAGACAGCGGTGATCACTTCTTTCTCAGCTACTTTCTTCTCCGTCTCAACTTTGGAAGCTGCGGCCATGTTCTTGATCTTCTTGCTTTTATGTACTCGGTGCCGGCCGGCCAACCACGATGACCTGATAGGGGCTGAGCCGGCGATGATGGCTATGGCTAACAAGCTAAGAAAAACTTAAGCGAATTGATTCTTAATTGGTGCTAAAAAAAGAGGAAGAGATTGATGAATATAACTTGAAGCATGTTGGTGAGATTTGCTGGGTAGTTCAGCAGAAACTTTGACAAATGCATGTTTTATTACACAAAAAGAAAAACGTACGTTCAAGTGGGTGCATGTGTTTTGACCACGAGAGAGGGAGGAAACTTGTGAAGAGGAAGTGTAATTACCCACAAGTTTTTATTTGTGTTTTAAAAATATTTTTCAGAAACACATTTTTTTTATTTTTTGTTTTTATATGTGGATGTTAAAAATAAATCTCAATAAATAAATAAATATTATTTTAATATATTTATCAATAAAAAATCATTTTAAAAAAAACAACCAATACTACCCTACTTAAATAAACTTTTGATTAGATTTGTTTTTAGTTACTTGTAAAGCAAGCGAGGGAAATTATAGATGTAGTTAAGGAAATTAAGTCATTGGCAAGATACAGCAAATTGCTTGCCTGCTCTATATAATTTAAACCTAATCACAACTGTACCTCATATTTTAGTCTAAACCTATTTTTTTTCCCCAGATAACTCCTTTGAAATGTTAGGTAGCTCTCCACATATTTCTATCAGGCTACCTTCTTGCATGCTCTTCGTGTGGTTATTGCTAACGTGTGGTTATTATAGTTCTAAAGTTTATAAGCTAGTTTTTAGAAGTAAAGTACTCATTGTTTTTTAAAATACTTTTTGATGCAAGAAAATAATAATTTTTTTTTTGATATTAGTATATCAAAAAATATTTTCAAGCACAAAAAAAAGCTCTTAGAAATATAATTCCGTATTAATTATATTCAAATATTTAATTTCTAAGTTATATTTTAAACAAGTCATATTTAATTATATCATCCTAGATTAATTTTTTTTGACAAATAATTTTAATGTGTAAGCCATTATATTCCTAATATGTTGGTCTAAATATAAATTATAATTATTATTAAGTAGAATTAAATAATTAATTTTTTTACTTATTATTAATTTAACAATTGATTAATTTATATTTAAAGATCATGTATATCGTCTAGCAACATGACATGATATTCCAAATAAAAAAGTTATTAGTGGTTGACTTAAACTTTTAATTACTAGTTTCTCAGTGTAATTAATACTATCTCATCAATAATGGTCTATTTTAACATTAAAACATGAAATATATCTGTCATGTTAAATCATGTTTGTTCTCTACATAATAACCATTAATATTTTGAATAAGATTGGAAATTTTTTTTCAAATTTAATTCTACATTGATCAAGGATTTCTCAGTTAATATTATTTGAGAATAGATGAAATATTTTATCTAACTCACCTAAGGTGATGATTCCTTTTCTATCACTTAAATACCTTTATATTGTTCATGATATATATAATATTTACCTCTTTATTACCCCAATTAGGATAATATATAATGGGACCAAAGTATAATATTTTTATATAAGATAACTTAGTGATTTCAATCATTTACATAACTGTCACATGAGCCTTTCTATAAATATAGACGATATTTTCACCTGAAATTCTCATATAAATGAATTCAATGTATATATCATATGACAAACACCTGCATATTAGTTTTAGATATCTCATACACCCTCAACTTATAAGAACAATTATTTCATTTAATAAAAAAAACGTAATATATGCAAATCTTTATGACTCTAATAAATATCTAGTATTTAAGAGAGCATCGATCATGAATATTTTAAAAATAATATTTTGATGTAATAGGAATCCTATAATTATATCTTTGGAATTTTTTTAGCAAAATATTTTTATCTTTTAGACTTTATCTTTACTTTAGATTCATAATAAGATATTAGGTTAATTAATAGTTATTTGAGATGAATATTTATAGTATGAGCATCTATATTCTTATATTGTCTTTGAAGTTCATGTGACATAATGTATAACATCACTCATGTTGTCTATTTATTTATCATCAACATTACATTAATGTTAGTTTCTAAATTTTTCTTCAGCATCGTCAGCAGAGGCATTGAAATTGGATTTTCAAGAACATACAATCTCTTTGCTTGCTTGAGAACAATTCTCATGTTTAGAGTGTCAATCCAAGAAATTTGGTCTAGTCAATTTGTTAGCATCAATTATGCTTTGTAGAGATATGTTATTACTCATTTTAATATACTTGTCTATTTGAATAAAGATAGAGAGTATTATATTCATGGGTACATATTTAAATTCTAAATTTAGATAAGGTCCTTAATTCTAATTCGGTATACCACTATTAATTCAGGAAATCTCATTTAGAATTTTCTAGTGGACCAGGATCCTACTTAATTTATCATATATTGAGTAATTCAATGAATAAAAATAAATTGAATTTGATAGATAACATAATTTATTAATCATATCTCTATAATTTAGTGTACATGTCTTGTAATAACCACTTACATATTAGTTTTAAATATCTTTTATACTTTAGTTTATAAGAACAATTACTTCCTTTCATAAAGAAAAGAACATAATATATATAAGTCCTTTATGACTCTAATAAATGTCTAGTATTTAAGAGAGCATCGACCAATAATATTTTATGAACAATGTTTTGATGCAATAAAAATTTCATAATTATAACAATTTTATAATGTTTCCTTGCAAAACATTTTTATCTCAAAATATTTATAAGTCAAGAATTAGTCTCTAAAGGGGCGTGACGTGATGACAAATGACTTAAAGATATGTCTTGCGAGGTCTGAGGTTCGAGTTAGGGACATGCTTATCTTTATAAGAGCCTAGAAACAACCGAGATTTTACTTGCTTAACCCGGATCCACAAAGAGTGCTTATAAAAGAGGATGGGTTTCCTTGAATAAAAAAAGAGTCAAAAGTATTAGATTTATCGCATTGTCAATACTAAGTTGGAGCAATTAAACTACAAAAAGACAATTATTGGTACGTGAAATAAAATGATGCAAAAAATGGACAAATTAAAAAGAAGGAAACAATTATTTTATTAATTACTCAATTAAACTTTAACATGGATAGATATTATATAAATGACCAATTAATTTTGATCGGATTGGCTTGTTATTGAACTGAAACCATGAGAGAAGAGACCAACAGAAGTAGTTCACAAGCGTTCATTGTGTGGAAACGATGCAGCACGACCAGCAGTGGTATAATGTGCAGCGGCGGCGGCATCAGCTGGAGCCCCTGTGAGGTTGGTGGCGGCAGCATTGCTATTGATATGGACTCCGCCGCGGCCGCCGCCGCAGTAGTTGTCTTTCTGAGAAGCATATCCAGCTCCGCAGGTGCTGGCATCATCATTTCGAGATCCATAGCTGCAGACCTTGTCATCCATAATAATATTTTTATTATTATTATTATTATTTTGAGGTGCAATAATGTTATTCCCATTCAATTCATGCTTGGCGATCTCCCTCTCAACCCTTTGCCCAGCCTTGGCCACATGCAGCTCCATTTCTGCTTCAGCCTCTCTCGCCAGTCGAACCTCATGGGCAACATCCATCCGAGCTTTTGCCAATTCCTTCTCCGTCTACATAAATTATTTTATCAACCATTAATTAGCAAGCAAGAAAGCATTCAATATAATTAAGCAGTATTAATCGGATATGATCACCTTCTCCTCAGCCTTTGCTTCAGCCTTGGCCTTGCGCATGGCGGTCATATCATGGAGTTTATCCTTCACAGCCTGCATTTTCTCTCTACTAATCCGATGATCGGAACACCCTTCAAAGTACTGCTGCCTGGATATATAGTTACTTCTTTTCTCGAATTTTAGCGTTGCTGTCTCAACACAAATGTTGCAGTTATATACAGACAGAAGTTGCCCTGATAGGGTTGACAAGTGTCAGATTCGTAGCCCTGTATTCGTGGCCATGGATTATTACGTGCCCATCCACACCGGCGCCGGAGATGACGCTGCTTCCAAATTACAAAGGTCTTCCGATCCAAGTCCGAGTCTCACGTTGAATTTATCAACTGAACCAAATCCACACAAATTAATTACTATTCTATTTGCACCTGTAGTGATAATATTGGGGTCCAGCCGGTTTATATACTAATTAGATGGTGCTTACAGAAGCTGCCAAGTGTGATCCTCCGCAGTGAGCTACTGTCAAAATCCAAGCTTTGGCTGGTCAAGTTCTAGCGCAACTCCTTAAACAATTCTAACTGAATTTGGTCAGTCGATGTTTCTAACAAGGTGCTAGCTTGATCATTGGCAGCAGCAGAAGCAAGAGAGGAGAGGCTGCAGCTGCGCGCACCTTTTGTGCTGCGTCGTGCAGGCCCACTCAGGTAGCTGTCGATCAAGCACGAACCAAACAGAGAGTATCTGGCACAGGCAAAAAGAAGATGGATCGAGGCAGGATCAGCTCCAGAAATCACTAGGAAATGGATAACGCTACTCCCTCAGCCTCCGTATTATGGAGAGGCACAACTCAACTCTCCACAGATGACGTTGACAGAAAAATACAGATTATTTGACACTCTCTAAAATATATGCTGCAGTGAAACAATGAGTTTGTGGAGAGTTCGCCTCATCACACGAATCATAGAGACAGAGCTCATCAAGCATCCTACCACAAAGCTCTAACTACCTCGGTAAGTAGTAAATGAAAAGGGGAAAGTAGCAGAGGAACGTGAAAATGTTCCCGGCTCTGTGACTCTTTGAATTCAAACACGATGTCCATTGTTGAGCTCCCTTCCATATTTCTAGGCATATGTCAGTACCAGCAGCGGGAGAGCCTCGAGAGACATCGAAGAAATGGGTTGTAATTGGCGGACGGGCGTGAGTTGAAACTTGCTGAGATGCCTTTCAGATGAAGACTCGGTAGTGGTGGTTAAATGCCCACCATTGACGCTCACACGATCTTCCAGAGTTCACAATCAAATAATCAGTCATTCAAAAAACAACTGTAAGCATGTAGTAGATGGACAAACAACACGGTTCTAAGAAGAGAACCTCAAGCAATCAAAAGCCAAGAATGAGTTTGAATGATTATAATAAAAGCTAGAGATCACTTACAAGAATGCTGCAATAAAAGACAGATAACTCAGTAACTAGAGAAACTAGTGTACTTGTCGTCGTCAAGAAGAAAACTTGAAAATGACATAGCAAGAACACCAGCGGAGAATGCTTCCAGCCAACCATTCACACCAGCCTGCTATGATTATCATTATCATCATTATTATTAATAATTTATTATCACAAATTCAAATGAGGTGACTCAAAAATGTTAGCTAACAAAACGGTAGCATACCCGGTGGGACTCGAACCCACAGTCGCCTGATTAGAAGTCAGACGCCTTATCCATTAGGCCACGGGTACAATACATGACCGCTTTAACTATATATTTATACTTAATGCATTAACATAATCGTAATGATAAAAAGGTTAGAAGTTAGACACTATGAAATAGAATGGGATGGAGAGGAATTGAAGATAACGTGCTGAAAAATAAATGAGGATTAAATAATTTATAAAAGTTACAAGGAAAATATCATTAGGGTGCGACAACTAGTAGATAATAATTATTTTTTTACCTTAAAAAAATATTAACAAATCAGAAATTCAATGTGTAATGGACAAAATACTTTTATAATATTTAAATTTAAATTGTGATATATTAGATAATATATATATTTTTTAAAAAATAATTATTATGAAGGTGTACAGTGAATTACCTATGGTTAACCTATAAAACTCATAATAAACCGGAAAAAATCAAATTAAACAAAGAAGACAAAAACAATTACTTGAGTAGTTTTTTCCTTTAATTGAAATTAATTATATATTTTATTTTTAATTTTGATCTTTATTCTCTTAATTTTTATTTGGTGTTAATTACTTTGTTTTTTTTTTTTTCTGTCCTTCTTGGATACTCGTTATTTTTTGTTCGTATTTATGCTTTTAGTTTTGATTTTTTCTTTTTGTCATTTTCTTTTTTGTTGGTTTTTTTTTTCCAGGTTTAGTCTTGAGATTTTAATTTATGTTGATGATCATTTTAAAATTGATATTTGTTATTTTTTTTTCTTTTTTCTAGTAATTTTTGTTATTTTTATTTATTCTTCAGATCATATGATTTTTTTAGCGCTCATAATATTTATTTTGGTTGTCTTTTTTGTTTCTCTTTTGTTAAAGTATTTTTTACTTTTCATGATAATTTTATGATTTTCATTGTTTACACAATAATTTTGATAATTTGTGACTATTTTTTGAATTGTTTTCTTGCTTACTCTTTCATAAAGTTTTTTTTTCTTCAAGACAATTTAATAATTTTCATTGTTTAGGCTCTAATGAAGTAATGATGATAATAATTTAATTATTATAGTCATGGTAATGATAATAATGTAGTAATGAATTTTCAATGATGTTTGATTTTTTTATATATATATATATAGGTAAGAACTTATTTCTGTCGTTTAATTATTATAGTTGTTTACACAATTTTTATTTTATCATTGTGTTTAATTTAAATGAAATTATATAATGAACTAATACGAATATAGTAAATTTGATGATTTGGTATCCAAATATTCTTGCTTTTTTAATGCCCATAATAATTTTATACTGGTGATTTCGTTGAAACCTGTTAAATAAATAAATTTATATCGATTTAAAATTCATATATTTTATTGGAACCTAGTGTTTCACAAAAATTCTGCACAAATTTATTATTTTACCTAAATTTCTAGTATTATAAAAAAAATCATACCCTATTAATATATTTTTTGCGTTAAAAGATATGGTTCTGGTCTTGACAAAACACGGGTAAATATATATAATTACATATATATAATTATATATATAGAGAGAGAGAGAGAGAGAGAGAGGGAGGAGGGACAGTATTTGAAGACGACACTGAAACGCAGAACAGTTCAGCAGAATGGCTCCTCTTGCTTCCTCGAAACCCCAACTCCTCGACCCACAGGTAGCTCCAGCCTCTCATTTCTTCTTTATTTTTCAACAACTTTTTTTCCCAGAGAATTGAAGAGATGATATATATTTATATTAATTAAATTCATAACAACCCCCCACCAATTTGAAGAGTATTTTTTCCTTTCAGATGGATAAATATATATATAAAAAGATTGAATTTGATTTCCCAGGTTCTAGTAGAAGACAACCCCTTCTCAAGAACCTTGATATTGAACAGGCCTAAGCAATTGAATGCCCTTTCCTATCAGATGGTATCGTATTATTACTCCTACAATTATATGTAATTTTATTATTAGACATACTATTTACATTCAAAATAACAACAACAATGGCAGATTTCTCGTTTGCTCGAACTCTTCCTTGCTTATGAGAAGGATCCTAATGTCAAGTTGCTTCTCCTCAAGGTACTTTACTATTCTCTACTAATTCATGTGTGTTTCCTGTTTCTTACGAGCCCTTAGTACTTCCCAGTAATTCACTAATGCCTTTTTTTGTTTGTTTTTTGGTGGTAGGGAAATGGAAGATCTTTTTGTGCCGGTGGCGATGTTGCTGCGGTGGTTCGCGATATTCGGGAAGGTTGCATTCCCTTGTACTCTTCATTAATCATAATAATATTAGACGTTCCTTTCTCATTTCAACTCTACAATGCATCAATCAGTTAACTGGAAGTCTGGTGCTGAATTCTTTGGCAAGGAATTTACTCTCAACTACATCTTGGCAACGTACACTAAACCACAGGTAACGTACTCTTTCTTTCGTTGTTTTCTAAAATAATGAAGTCTCTAATTATCTTCTTCACTTCAAGGTTTCAATTCTTGATGGAATTGTCATGGGAGGTGGGGCTGGAGCTTCGATGCATGGCAGATTCCGTGTCGCAACTGAGAATTCAGTAACTATCTTTTGTTCCTTATTTCAACTTTCAAGGACTAGAGGAATCTCTCTTGCTAATTAATCAATTTTCCCATCGATTACGATCAATTATTTTGCCCATTCAGTGATGAGCCAAGAGAATGAAGGGCCCCCATTTGGAGCTTGTATGATAACCTTATTTATCATTACATTTTGTAGGTCTTCGCAATGCCTGAAACAGCCCTGGGTCTCTTCCCTGATGTAGGTGCCTCTTATTTCTTGTCAAGACTTCCTGGATTCTTTGGTAATGCCACTTATATCCTTGTTTTAAAGGCTTATAAGAGATATTTTCCAACAAAATTTTCATTTTCATTGTCTAGATAAAAAGAAGATGAAGCTCAGCTTCTTCGCTATAATGTAGGCTTTAGGGTTTACACACTGTCATGCTTTCATGGAAGCCATAACATTTCATGCTGTCCTTTTGATTTCGTGGTTAGGTCTCTTTGCTCTATATGATGGTTCTCATTGTGGCTGGAATACTCTCTAGGAGCCTTGAAGTGGTCTGAACAGACACGAGTTGGAAAAAAAAAAAAAAACACAAAAAAACCTTCTGCCCAAAGAGCTGGAGTTATACCAGCAACTTATTTGAAGTAAAGAATGGATGATGCAGAATTTAGCGGTTTCATTCTAACAAAAAAGAAGAACTTTTTCTTCAATTGACGACAACAAACTCTGCTAGAATTCTAAATTCATCCACTAATTATCTTATGTTCTTTTGGTATTTAAAAAATAAAATCTTGCTTTTGAGAGTCTAACAAATGTTATAATATTTGTCTTTTTGCTTGAAAAATTCATTGTCTTGCTTCTTGTGAAATTTATAGATTTGGATCTCATCTGTTCATTAGGATCATCATTCTGCATATTGTGGCAGGAGAATATGTTGGGCTCACAGGTGCAAGGTTGGATGGTGCTGAAATGTTCATGTGTGGTCTTGCAACCCACTTTGTACCATCTGCGGTATTTCCCCTTTGTACCCTGAAATCATAAAATGTGTCTGCTCTAATATTGAAGAACAAAGTTAAGATATTATGTAACCCCAAGGTGATAGCAATGTAACATTGTTTTGTTCATGTATCAGCTCATGACATGGATATTACGATTTCTTCTCTACTTTCATGGTAATATTAGTTGGCACAGACATATCATGCTCGCAGAACCTGAGTTGATCTAGAATTCACTGCATCAAGTTCCTTGAACAATTTGAGTTACCCCTCAACTCAAGCTGCATTGCATGTGTTCTGATTTCATTTAATCTATATGAAGTGCTGATAGGTTATTCACATTCATATTATCTAGACTGATGGAATCTTTAATGGTGGTAAACAACTTTTAAATTTTTTAGCATCTGTTTTCATTGATAGAATGTTTTTTTATTTATAGTGCAAGCTGAGATATATCAGATTTGAATTAAGCTGTGGATATTTGTCAAAGTTCAAAACCATATTATTTTCCATTTAAGTTTATTGTTGGCACGATGTTGTTTCATCCACTCTGAAAAACTCCTCCTTTCAATTTGTTGTGCTTGATAAAAATATATCTATATCTTAAGATGCACTCCAGTGTTTCAGAGTACATGTAGTTGGTTCTCTGTCATTGCTAGCTGTTCAAGTTTTTTTTCTTAATTGGCAGAGTGCTTTTTTTGTTTTGAAGAGGTGTATTTCTTGATTGACAGAAATTACCTCTGTTAGAAGAAGCATTGGTCAACTTAGACTCTAGTGATCCAGCCATGATTTCAGCAATTATTGATGAATACTCTGAGCGACCATATTTGAAGGGAAAAAGTGCTTATCATCAGTGAGTTTTTTAATTTGACATCCATCAATCTTATTCTGTCTAATTTATCAACAATGTGTGTGGAAGTTGTCATGTCATGACAGACTACTAGCCTGTTTGGGAGTGTGGTTGCGGTAGTTTTTCAAAGTGCTTATCGTGCCGAAATACATCAAAATGATGTTTTTTTTTATTTTTTAAAAATCATTTTTGAAATCAGCACATCAAAATGATCTAAAACACAAAAACATATTCATTTAAAATGATTTTTTTTTCTTCAAATTTCGGCCAAAAGCCGGTGGGATCGCAATGCCAAACGGGCACTATATCTGTCAGTAGCAGCTAGCTCAGGGCATGTGCAAGTGTGATCTGTTTAAATCTAGATATTTCTTCATGTGTTTAATTGTTTGGTTTCATTATCAATGCAACTTGTTTCCTGAATATTTATGGAGACCGTCTGGGATGTAGTCTTGACTTGTTATACTTAATGTTGTGTTTTGAGATTTTATTCCAAACTGGTTCAACTACTTCATCCCGTGATAGGTAATTGATATTTTTCTCACAAAAATGCTTTGAAGTTTGTTAGATTAGGTATTTTTTAGTATCATTTGCTTGTCCAAAGAGTGGCATGCATGTAAACATAGAGCAATCCAGTAAGTTATATATGTTCACAAGCTCAACTAACCTTTCTCTCATTTCCGCCAAGGAGTTTAATACAAAACCTTTTGATTTAGTCTGTCAAATCGCACCAATATTGTATGCCAAAAGTTTTGTTCTGCGAGCTGTAGTTCAACGAAATGAAATATATTTTCTACATGGTACAAAATAGCTGTATGTTTCCTAGATACTCATTTTCTGCTATTACTTGGTTGTAGGTTGGATGTTATTGACAAATGCTTTTCTCTGAGAACCGTTGAAGCAATTTTGTCTGCCCTTGTAAGTTGAAGATGTTTGCATGTTTTATTCAGAGAAAAATAGTATGAAGCTCTCTTCATGATGCGTATGGTAGTTGCTTTTTACATTGTTAACTGAGTACACTCCTTTTCATTTGTGTTGAGTTATGCAGTCGTGGATATGACTTTTGGTAATAAATTTACTTCCTATGCTTGCTATTTCGCAGGATAAGGAAGCTGTGAATATGAAAGAGGATTGGTTCTCAGCGGCAGTTCAATCACTGAAAAAGGCTTCTCCTACAAGTCTAAAAATCTCTCTTAAATCTGTACGACTGCAGCATACCTTTAAATGAATTTTTTTCATCAATTTATTTATTAAAAAAAAGAGAATAATGTTAGTTATTTGAGTAAAAGAATAAAACATTCTGTATCACACTCATGGTTCAAGAGGATCACAATAGTCACCTCCATTTTGTTTACGACATTTAGACTAGCAAAACTTTCTTCTTCCATCCATGAAATTAGATGTCATTAACATTGACGTGCGTAATTAATAAACCAAAAGATTTAAATTGTTCAAAATTGATCATTGAGGGATATGATTGATATTCAGAGAAACTGTTGGATTTGAAGAATACTCTTTCTACTTTATGATAAGAGACAGAAATCAGATGTTATGTGATTGGGGAGCTTATAGTATTGCAACTTAAAAGATGGTTTTGGTACTGTTGTTCTAGATCAGAGAAGGCAGGCTCCAAGGTGTTGGTCAATGTCTGGTTCGAGAATACAGAATGGTTTGTCATGTCATGCAAGGAAAGCTTAGCAAGGATTTCTTTGAGGTTTGTTTTCAGCTGAGTAAAATACTTCCCTTTTCTGTCTACCTTTTATTGTTTCCTGAGAACATCTCTAAGACCTGACTTTCTAATGCAGGGTTGCAGAGCTATACTGTTGGACAAGGATAAGAACCCGAAGGTATAATAAGCTTTCTCTTTCTGTCTCTGCATCATGGATCATTTAAACCTCCATAACTTTCCTTTAAGATTCCACATGTAGATTTTGTTATCTTCTTCGCTGATCAGATATAAAATTCCCGTCTTCCCATTTCTCTGTTCAGTGGGAACCTTCTCAATTGGATCTCGTCAGTGATACTGTGGTCGAGGAATACTTTTCAAAAGTAGATGATGAAGAATGGGAAGAACTAAAGCTCCCTGCTCGATTTCAACTTGCCTGGACATGCCATTGCAAAGCTTTGATCATCACTTCCCACCTCCCGGTGAAGTCCAAGCTACCAGGAGAACATTGTTTGGTGATTTGAAGGTAGTTCACGAGCTAGAGTTGGCTTATGTTCATTTATGAACATCATCGGACACAATCAAATAAACAAATACAATCATAATCAACTCTTATTTTTTTTCTTGGAATAAATTATGAGCAAAATATGTATATTTGCATTTCCCTACTCGGCACAGGTGGGGCGCTGACCTTAGAAACATAGCAAGGAAACGAGTCATGTGAACTGTGATGAGTTGGAATTTGGTTAAGGATGACATTGGAAGTCATTTTTAAGGCTCCGTGAAGTCATCCCTAAAATCGAACCAAGCATTTCCAAATTGCGAACTGGTTTTTCTGGCGGCTTGACAAAGATTCTGGTTGATCTGTAACGGTCACCGCCTTCATCAGGGTGATTAACACTGTTTGTTTTAAAAATATTTATGAAAAAAATTGAAAAATATATTTTTAAAACTGATTTGTAGTTGTTAAACTAGAGATTTTATTTAGTGTGTTGCAAGCACTGTGACACTTGAGAAATAAGAGGGTTAAAGAAACGAGGATAGTGAGATAGAGGATGCTGTCGATTCATTTTGAATTCTAAGGATCATTGAAAAAAGCCCTCCATTCATACTCGACAACCTACCATATGAAATACGTATCCTGGTAAATATTTTCTTACAGAGCAATTTATGGGTTAATACACAACTAAAATTAGCAACTTTACCCATAAAAATATTTGCCGGTATATAAACCTCACTATCCATCAACAATTATCTTACTCACATCCCTACACATAAAAATCACTTGTCGGTAAAATTCTCGTCGATGATTCTTGTTTTTTCAGTATTGAATATATCAATGGCTTTGCCGATGGATAAAGCGGGCAAAAAAAATTCCTTCCTCAATTTTAGCGGTATAGTAAACGTATCACCGACATAAACTTCATCAACGATGCCATCGGTAATAATGACATTTCAAGTAATTATTTTTCTAACTTTCTGGAAAATTACGACACAAATTTCTGTATGGAATTTCATCCCTAATATTTTCAAGATTTATTTTTTGATAAAATATATATTAAAAATAATTATAATAATATTAAAATCAAAATATATTTTGAATTAAATTAAATCTCTTATATTTAAAACTTCAAATATAATAAATCTAAAACACAAATGATGCCGGAGGAGGAGGTAAAGACCGTGGGGCCAAAAAAAAGAGCACATTGATCACCCCAATATAATTGCATTTGCATAAACATTTCGATGCAGTTTGGTTGTCTCGTCATGAAGTCTGACTGTCTTATCATACACTATCTTCGCTAAAGCCACCTAGAACTTAAAAGCTTGCATGAACAAAAAAAATAATAATCTAGAAAAATAATTAAATAACAATACAACTTATTTTAGATTATCGTTTTCTTGCACTACAAATTCCATTACTCAGATTTTCACAAAACATCAAGTTTTTTACTAACATTAATACTTACGGTGACTCTTCAATCTAGTAATAATAATTTTATGATTATTCATATCCTCTGTTCACCCATCCTAGGGATGCTAAAACATCATCGCCACAAAACTTATCAATTTTAATAGCTCTCTTTTTTATATAAAGAAAATTGATGCTAGGAAATCAAATAAAATAACAAAACGATTATAATGAATTTTACAAAAAGAACGCTTCTAATTAAAAAAAAAGAGACTTATATGATCTCATTAGAAATTACAATAAGAATTATAAAATATTAAATAAAATAATATCTAAATATTTTTTAATTAGCTTAAATTTTTAATTAGACAATATACCAAATATATTTTAATATTTAGTATATATTTTAATATTGAGACAATAATATCTTAAGTGATCCTCATGAATCTGGGTTGAATTGCTAAACACACTACCTAGTTCATGAATCTGATCGATTTCAATAACTTTTTTAGAAAACTATTTTTTATTTTTTTTTTATTTTCTCATTTTATAGAAATAAATATTCTCACAACAAAGAAATCAAAAAAAAATAAATGCGTTTTTCAATCCCTATCTACTTTTTCCAGCAAGACAAATACTTAAAAACACCTCCATAAAACTCTACTCGCTGAATTAAATTTATTTAAACCAAGATCTATTTTTTTTTATTGTCGTAGTATGATCAGCCATCTACTTTCTTTTTCATTCGCTGTTATTCAACAACTCTCTTTTTTTTTCAAACTTGAAAGCGAAATGCAAAGAAAATGAATTGAAACAAAACAGTAGACCAAAAATAAAATTTTAAAAATCTTAAATGCTATTTTGTTTTAATTTTACAAGAAAACAAATTAAAACAAATAATAAAATCTAATTCAAAATAATTACAATATTAAAGAACTAAATCAATAAAAACCTAAAAATTTAATCACTTTGAGAATCTCCACAATAATGAGTGCACAAAAAGTGGAATCATGAGCCTTAAAAGATTTCTTCTTACTATATATTTTATAGAATGGAGGAGCACTGCAACAGCTCGTTTGCTTCTAACAACACATCCATCTAATTAATGAAGCAAAATCCTAAAAAGTTTATTATTATCTTCTCAAAGCACCAGCAAGCGCAAGCCCCTTCTCTTGCTTCTTATGCAGATGTGGATGAAACCTTCTTGATTCTCGCCACGCAGTTGTCTTTTGGTCTTGTATGAGGGAGGAACATCCAAAGACACTCAGGATTTTCACGTTCGAGCCTGTAACATCAGAATATATATATATATATATGCAATAATGGATGTAGGAGAAAGTAGTGCAGGATCGTTCATAAATAAATATTAGCAGAGCGCAAACCTGTAATCCAGGAGAAAATAATGCAGAAAAATAGATATTTCAAGCTTGGCAAGATCATTTCCAGGGCACAACCTGCTCCCAGCTCCGAAAGGGAGGAAAGTCCCTGCTTTCGGGGTGTAATTCTACGACCAAATCAAATTAAGGATGTTATATATATGCTGATCATCAAAATAAAATATATAGTTATAACCATTGCAGAAGCTGGTTGACTTACATCCCATCTAGAAGGATTAAATTCCTTTGGATTTCGGATAGATTTCTGGATCCAAATGAACTGTCCTGAACCATACCAGAACTCTCCAACCCTTTGGAATGGTATATCCTGAAGATCATATCCATCAGAGAACGAACTTTAGGTTTATCAAAGGTGTGTGTATATATATATATATATATATATATATATAGTGTAACATTTTACAGTTAGTCCCCTAGAGAGAAGATCTTTTAGCAACTAACCGTTTATACTGAAATCTGTTTTTGCTTCTCTGAAAACAGTAAGCGAGAACGTGATCAAACGAAGTGTTTCATCAATCACCTATAACAGATTAAGAAATTGAAATATGTGTTATGAACTTGATTGATCTAGAAGAAGCTGAGCATAGAATCATGACAGGCTACTGGAAAATTGTACCTTGGAGAGATAATCCATTTCTCGAACTTCCTTGAGTGACAATCCCTTTTGTGATGGCGGCCTCCTTTTCACAATCTGTTCTTGCTCTTCCTGAAACGAAATCAAGCGATGGATCGATGCACGCGCATACTTTCAACGGAAATATGGTGTGTATCCTATAATTAATGGAATCACGGTGCATACCTTGGCTTTTTGGAGAAATTCAGGATGTTCCTGGAGGAAAATAGTAGCCCATGTCGTGATATGGCCAGAGGATTCATGGCCTGCATTCAAGTACATCAGAACGACATCTATGATTTCTTCGTCAGTCAATTTCCTGCCATTTTCATCTTCAACACCCAACAGAGAGTCCATCATGTCTTTCTTCTCTGCGTTAAGAGCACCGTTCTTCCTTAAATTCCTACGCTCATCCACGATAGATTGGAATGTTGCAACAAGTCTTTTGCGGGCCTGGAATCATTGAAAATTCATTAATTTAATCCCCTATTAACAGCAGGAACTAGAAGCTAGACGAGCAAAGAATAAGAGCAGTAGCAGTCAAGAAAAGTGATGGGATCAACCTTGAATGCTTCATAGTAAGCGAATCCAGGAAGGTTGATCGCCATGGCTCTGACTCCATAATTAAGAGTGGTGTAATCCTTCTCCAAAGCCTCCATGACCAACTCACTCTCAGAGCTAAGAAATATATACATGATTATTCTGAAGGTAAGTTTTCTCATCTGAGTCAAGAACTCGATCTTCCCCATTGTGCTCCATTTCGCCAACATAGCTATCACATTCTCTTCTATATATGGAATGTAAGCGGACAATGCTTCGTGGCCATTGACAGGAGCGGACGTCAGGCGGCGAAGCCGCTTGTGCTCCTCGTAAGAAATGCTAACGAAGGATTTCCTTCCAACAAGCTTCACTGTGGAAATTGGCCATCCAGGCTTAAATGCATCATCGTTACAGAGTACTCTTCTGCATGCTTCAGGTGTGGTCACGAACACACTCGGGTTCCCGAACATGAAGGCCTTGTAGATTCCAGTAGGTCCATACCTGTATCATTTTGAGTAATATATCCACCATTAATTATAGAAAAACAGTTTCTTCTTCTCATAATTAAGCCAGAGCACTGCTGACATTAAAGATATGATTGGAGCAATAATAGAGCAATTGAACTGTGCAGCTTCAGCTGTCGCTCACCCATGTTGTGCGCGTAAGAAGGGCAACCAAAGCCGAAATAGAAAAACCACTTATCTTTTCTCAAGAGAGATGACATAAAAAAGTAGAAAACAGTCAAAATCTCGAGGAAATCTTTGAATCACATCCACATGCGATGTATCATGTGATGTAATAATAGGAGCAGATAGCAAGATTAGGACCATTCAACTTACATATTAAGATGGACCCAGGAGAATTATTGACGAACAAATATTGCAGGGAACATATTTCACAGGCTCTCCCTCCTCTGGTTTAAAATACTACAGTGCAGTTCCTTTAAATATTAATTAAAGATCTGCTTTAATATAATTAAAGGCTAGAATATTATTCTGGAACAGAACCAAACGTTGCTCTAGATGATGGATGCTGCATGCGCACTCAAAAATATCTATCTGTTCATTAGCAGACAGCCGGAAAAAGGACACCACTCCACATCCACACGTATTTCTCCACAAATCTGAGCTTAGCTAGTTTCAAACTAACTTTACCAAATCCTATCTGTACCGACTGTGCTATCCCCCCCCCTCGCAGCAAAAAAAACAAAAGGAAAAGAAGAAAAAGGCATATTGGAGTACTGTACAGCAGAAGCAGCCAGTAATATATATTACTGTGGGCTACATTTCTTCACTCCTCGTGATTCACTGAAACCAGAATATATAGATACAGCATTCCTGCTACTAATTACTTGATCCTGCTGGAAAAGACTCCATCTCTCCACTGTTAACAGATTAAAGAACAAGTAATCCACCGTAACAGATGATAAAAACTCGAGTGGAAGAGGTGGTCAGGAAACAAAAACAGCTTATAACTAGGTTAAATCTTTATAAGAGGACAGGGAAAATGACAAGAACAAAGCCAGCTCCGTCCCTGTTAATTCCCTTTCCAATTGCGAGTGAGGTACATGGCAGAAAATGACAGAGTCTTGTCCCATGCACCTACACACACACACACACACACACACACACACACACACACGTATAAATAATTATATTTATTTGCTTCACCGAATTGCCCCTTCCCATAGAAAGAAAGAAAACAACGGAGAATGATGGAACGGGATCGTGCCTGGAAGAATGCTAGACGACCGGAAGTGCCATGATAAATCCACATACATAAAAAGGAGAGAGAGAGAGAGAGAGAGAGATTAGCAGTATGTACTTGTTGACGAAGGAGCGCATGAAAGAATCAGGATCACTGGATTTGAAAGCTCTGAGAAAGGACCACATATTGCCAATGAAAGGCCATCCCAAATCCCCCGGAGGTAGCAAGTACTGCTTCTCACCCAGCTGAGCTTCATACAACCACCAGTTCACTTTCTTTAGAATCCATTTCCCGGCCCCCAATCCACCAAATATGACTGCTAGGACCACCACCCACATGGATCCCACCTCCATAGCTGCCAAGAGAATTTGATACAAGAGAATGCGTCCCTCAGAGTATGAGGATTCTGTTTGAAGATGCAGTAGTAATACTATTACTAGGTGTGTGTGTATATATACAGACACATCACTACTGTCACAGGCATATGCGTAGGTGTACGGACAGTGTAAGAGATCTGCGTGAGATTTCCGAATATTTTTGTAGGCATTATCACATCGATGTAGATTAGGAAAGTAAATGCATATGCTAGCCTCTTGGTATTGGTGTTTATTAAAGCTCTTACATGGACAACGTAGTGGTTTTTGGAAATTGGATTCACAAAAGAGATTGCCGGCATATATATCTGTACCGTTTGTCGTCTTGTCTAATACTTTTCGCTCACCTTCTCACCACCCATCATCATCTCCATCCTCTCTCACTTATTTTATTTCTTTTCTAGCCTTCTTGTCTTCGTCCCGTTTTAATCTCTGATTTGTCCTTTCCTTTTAGGATTATTCCCTCGTATAATTACGTATACAGGCTCTCCTTAACCTGTATATATTCCAAGGATTCAGGTTGATTAACGTATACCAGGGAAGACATAAATGGCTCTTGACTGTTCATGCACAAAGCTTACTATTTCGCAAAACCATTCCACGTCTGATCAGAAAAATAAACTCTACATTTCTCTTTTAAAGCAGCACGGGAGTCAATTTTGGAGGGTCTACAGCACATGCGGGGAGTTAATAAAATACTTGCGCGTGCTCTGGACCCAATTATCTCACACTAGCTTACTTCTCGCTCTAAGTTATGAGTTGTACTAAGCATGGTTGTTAAAATTACGAGTTGACTCGTAAAATCGTCCGATATTACGCGCTAACTCATCAAACTTTGTTAACTCGACCAAGAAAAATCGATTTTGGTCAAACTCAGGAAAACTCGACCAAAATCGGTCAAAATCATAAAATCGAACTGGATCGATCTGATTTTATGATCCGGCTGATTCATCATTTTAAAGCCGAATTATTCACTGATTCACCTCTTATATTTATACACAAAAAAATTTACCTTCTCATTACTTATCAGATGTGGGATAATTGAAGGAAACATTTAAACTTTGCTGCCTCGGCTGAAGAGTGGAGACTGGAGACTGGAGAGTATTTAACTGGAGAAGAATTGAGGATATATAGTATTTGTCCGTATGTGGGACAAATTGCATTGCCCACATCGGACAAATTATATATATATATATATATATATATATATATATATATATATATATATATATATATATATATATCATGAAATCACTCTTGAAAGTCAGTAATATTAACTTTAAAATTTATACTTAATTTTTTTTTTTTTTTACTTTAAATTAAAAAATTTTTTGATGTTTTTAAATCATTTTCATATCCCGATGTCGAAATAATTTGTTGGAGTTGGAGCTAGTACTAGTAATATCGATGTTGACTGTTGATACCAGTATAATCCTTTCAATAATAATACTTGTATTAAAAATAACGAGGAAAATGACGGACATGAGACTGATTTTAATTTATATAGCATATCATCAAAATATTTATTTTAAATTTGTTAGTTTTTACCTAATGAAATTCTATAGACATAATTGTTTTGTAATGTATTTTTAAATTATTTTGAATTATATATGAACCTTAACTAATAAAGTTTTATAGCCATAATTATATTGTATTGTATTCAGAAATATTTTACTTATGATTTTACGATTTTTCTATCTACACGATTTTAGCTGTGATTTTACAATTTTTGTACGGAAAAATTCAGGTATGATTTTACGATCCGATGTTAAGATCCGAGTTTCCGAACTCTTTTCCGTGTCGTGTCAAAATCGCTGATTTTGACAACCATGATACCAAGATTTTTTATTCTGTAAGCAATTGTTCAATGAATTGTTTTGGTACTCAAACGGTAAATTATTAAATATACTGTTCAGGCTATAATATCAAGTTAAATAGTGTTTTTTATTGAGTTATATGATACAAAAAAATACAAAAGATCATTTCAAAATTAAACAAATAATAAACGATAAAATCATCATTTATTTAATAAAAATCTAATGTTGAAATGGAAAAAACAAATCAAGTCAAGCATGTTTGCGAAAACAAAATGAAACTAATCACTCATTAAATATTAGAATACATTATACAAATAGTAATTAATTTAGTTTTTTTAATTTCTTGAAACTATTTAATTCCATCATTGTTAAATGATGCTTTAACTATTCTTTAATGCATTCCATGTGGTGAATATATTCATTATTCTTTCATTTTATTCTAATAGGGTTTTATGTTTTATTATTATTTTATATTTCACTTTTACAAAATTAGATTTTTACTTGGAAATTTTGAAGTGCCCTCCTTCAACTCCTATTTCTTTTTTTTAATTGTTTTTTACTAAAACATGTTATCTAGATCCTTAGATTCTAGTTAGTTACTACAATGGTTGTAGGAATGTTAGAGTTGGGATTTTTATTCAAAAAATAAAATCCCAATTAGTTTTTAATTGAGAATATCTATAAAATATCATAAAGACCTATGTAAATCCATTTATGACATTAATTAACCTAAAAAAGTGTAATAAAAAAAAGTTTTAAGGATCGCATTGTAAGAACATTGGTTGTATTTTTCGTTGTTATAGTGTATTACCTCGTCATATTGCTATATAATGTAACTAAATACTTACCTACACTTTGCTAAGAATCTATTTAAAAATTATTTAAACGTAAAAATATATAGACATTGTTAATGGTTCCTAATAATCAAAGAATAGATCATGAAGCCGAGGAATAAATTCAAATAAAAAAGCATGATCGTGTGTTGCGTAGAGCTATCCAATTTTTTAATTTAGTTATATATCAATATTTTTGAGTGAACATAATAATTAAAACTCAATTGAAAGCAAAAAAATATTTTTGTTGGCATATCTTCTCTTCTGATTAATTTAACTTGGCCTGGCAACTTGGTACCTTGCCTAGTCTGGGTTTCTACTCAGACCATGTTGAAATTAACCTCATTTAACCACACATGACAAGTTTCAAATACGACTCAGTCGACCCAATGAAAATTCAATTCACTAAAAGAAAATTACTAAATGTTGATAAAATATTTGTTAGTGTTTATGTTATAGTTTCATTGACATTTAAACTACGAATAGATTTGTCGATTCAAACTTATCATTAGAAAGTTTCTTATTGAGGATGTTAGTTCCATTAGTAAAGTAAATTAATAACAAAAAAATCGATGAAATATTTATGACATATATTACTGACATAAAAAAATCCCAGTGATTCCATCAATGATACACAAAAAGTGTTCAACCTCCTATAACTCTTTGACGAAAATAGATAGATATAACGAATGAAACGACCGATAAAAAAGTTATACATGTCGGCAAGACAATCATTATTTAAGTATTTTTTTAATACATGCTAATTTGGATTAAATAAGTTGATATTAAACAACATTAATAACTATATTAAATTGAATACATTTTATATTATTAATTTACTGGTGAAAATTTACAAATATCTCAATACATTAGAAAAACTCCTAATTAACTGAAGTTAAAGATATAAGTGTAGGGGGAGGAAAACAATTATTGAGGTCCATTAGGGGGAGGATAATAAGTCACCTAGTATTTCATCATTTAATCTATTTGTATCCTGCTTTATTCTTCATACTAGCTTTTGGTTTGGCCTTTAGTTCAACCTTTACAAAAACAACATATTCTTGAACCAACTCCTGAATGGCTAGTGATGTCTGCCTCTGGCTAGGTTCTAGGGTGTTAATGGGATGAGACTAGGGGTGAATATTTTTTATTCGGTTGGGTTTTTATATATAAAAACAACCAAATTAAAATTATAATTTTTAAAAAAAAACTTAACCGAATCGAACTTGACAAAAACTGACCATTTTCGGTCCAATTCGGTTTGGTTTTTATGTTATAAATGAAGAAGAAACTGAAATTATTTTTTGGGCCTTTTATAATGGGTTTTTTGATGGGCTTACAATAAATATTAATCATGACTTATTTTCTTATGTTGAAGGGTTGGTTTACACATAACAATTTGTTGTCTATAAGACCATTTTACAGGTTGGAACAATTATAAAGATTCGTTATCTCCAAGTCAAAATTTGTGAGGGAGTATACCTTATTGCTTGAAATAATAAAATAAAAAATAAAAGCTTCCCAATATTTATCAACTGAGGAAAAAGTCACGTGTTTCATTGTAGGCAATGACTTCTCTTTGAAAAGCAATAAATGGCTGTAAGTTTAACGAATAACCAAAAGAACTTAGCTAATTAACAAACAACTCAAAATCCCTGGAAAAACATATATATAAAGTATAAACTATCTTGAAAATAACAAGGAAATCATCAACAAGCAAGTTGTTATAACCCCCTCTGGATGTAGCTAGGTTTTCTCAATTTCTATCAAAATTAAAAAACTCTCCACTAAAGTGTAATGAAAAAGGTATCCCTCCTTGCCTTTCGAATACTTATCTAGTATAAAAACAAAATTCTAAGAAAAACTAAAGACAAAAAAGGGTTGATAGAAACTTTGGCCACAATTTTAGTGTTTGATTCCAAATAACAATGTCATTCTTGGGATTTGAGACTGATCCTCAACAAGCAACGCCTAACTATAGTAACTAGAGCGAGAAATGGGGGCAGCTTAGAATTGTGAGGAGAACTTACCCTTTGTAAACTGCAACCATGTAGAGAGGAGATGATGATGGATGCAGAGGGACTAGGGGTAATAAATGCAACTCAGATTGAAGAGGAATGAAGGGTAATGGTTGATTTCAGTTGTAGAGGGAGAGATGGGGTGGTTGCTAAAGTTTGTTATAGTTGTAGAGGGAGGGAGAGGTGGAGGCTGGCTGTTGGGGTTAGAGTTTAGAAAATAGAAAAGAATAAGAAAATTTTCTATTTATAGTATCTCTTTTAATCGAACCAGATCAGTTCGGTTTAATCGGTTTTTTCCTTACAAAACCAATATTGAACCAAATATTTTTTCAAAATTTTATAATTGATTTAATTGGGTTTTTTTACCGGTTTGTTTTTTTTTTTAAAAAAAAATCAAGTTTAATCGATTGACTGATTTTTTTGCTCACCTCTAGTTGAGACATTATAATATATCCTTATATATCATGATGTAGTCATAGAGATACAACAAACCCGGTTCAAATCGGGTCCACCAATAGTTTCTACTTCTAAACACAACTCCATATCGTGTTCCAAATGGGTTGAAACATTCTCTCTATTTTTTACATGCATGTCATCTTTATATATTTTGTAAAAAACATGTCAAAGTAGTTAGTAAAAAAATATTAGCCAATTGTTTTCCAAAAGCTTTCAAATTTTACTTGCAACACATATCTCATCTCAATTATCCATGAACTGTTGCACCTTTTTTCGTTACTCTTTTTTATATATATGCTTCCATTTATAACTTCATTGGAATTGACTCGTACCCAAGCTGTAGAGCTTGGAAAATGAGTTGTTAATTAAATGTTGTTACACATTATACTATATATTAAAAGAGATCAGGTTCGTTTACTGTAGCTTGTGGCTGAAATCATTGTGGATTATGATAGTGTTGCTCAATTTTCAGTTTAGTTTGGGTCGGTTCGGTTCGCCTGTTTTCTGATATTTAGTTATTTTGTGGAGTAAAATAAGGTGAAGCGCCTGTAGATAACTGGAAAAGAGTCAGCGCACCTTTTATGCATTATTTGTTTTGCTTATAATTTTTTTTTCATTTTTTGTTTGCTTTTATGATTATTTTTTTAACTTGTACATTTTTTTTTTCATTTTTATTTCTTTTGATTGTTTTTTATTTTATTTATTTATTTATTTATTTATTTTGACGTTAGATTATTTGTTTTCTTATAATTGTTTTTTCATTTTTCATTTTTTTTAAAAACATTTATTGACCTTTTTTTTCTTTGATTGAATTTCCCCCCATTATTAACGCAATAAGAATAATAATTTTAGTTTTTTTCTTGCTTCCTCTTTTTTGAATGTTTTCAATTTTTTTATCGGGGTAATTTAATATTTTTTATTATTTTAGCAGTAATAGTAATGATATTTTAGATGTTAAGACTTTAATATTCTTGTTATTATAATAGGGTGTGTTGATGTGTTTCATTATATCAAGCCTTGCATGTATAAATGTTATACTTTATTTGATTTTTTTTCAATTTTTTCATTTGATTAAAATTGATAATATATTTGGTTTTGTTTTCGCCCCTTATACTTTTAATTTTTTTATTTTAATTCCTTTAATTTTTTATAGTTCTTAAATAGTTCCTATTTCTGTCTATGTTTATATATATGTGCCTTTAGTTTTGATTTTTAATTTTTATTATCTTTCTCTTTTTTTTTGAGATAAGATTTTTTTCAAAAAAATTTTGTTCTTAAATTTTAGTTTGTGTTTATGATCATTTGAAAATTGATATTTCTTATTTGTTTTCCTTTGTTTTTTCTTTTGGTTTTTTATTAGTTTTTTTATTTATTTTCACATCAAATGATTTTTTTAGCTAATAATTTTTATTTTGTTTTCTTTTTTGTTAATGTTTTTGGGCTTTATGTATTCTTTTATTGAATTTATTTTCCCATTATTCAAGCAATAATAATAATAATTATAATAATAATAGTTTTAGTTTTTTTCTTACTTCCTCTTTTATTAATATTTTTGAGTTTTTTTTCTTAGAATAATTTAATAATTTTTATTGTTTTAGCAATAATAGTAATGATATTTTTAGATGTTAATCCTTCGATGTTGATGTTGTTATAATAGGATGTGTTGACGTGTTTTATTATATCAAACCTTGCATGTATAGATGTTATATTTTATTTTTGAACTAGCAAAATCTATAAATTTATTCATTCCCAATAATTATAAAAAATATTTGTTCGGTTGCGGGCTATTAACTAGTAGTTACTAAATTAATATTTGAAGAAAAATACCTTAAAATAAAACAAGGTTTTACTAGGAGCTTTTCATGGTTAATGAAAGGAAGTGATATGCATGTAATGCTTTCTCATGGAACCATAAATCTCATTATTTATGTTCCAATTAATGTTCCAATTACTGTTTGTGATATAAGGAGTTCTAAAATCCTTCCAAAACACAACGTCATTTGACTTGGCTCTTTTCTTTGCATATGTGTAGGTGTCATACCAAAAACCATACAACTTGGTTTGTATTTTTTTTAAAACAAAACACTATAACAAAAGGAATCATTACAATCTCACCAAAAATAAATAAATATTTGAAATGTTAAAACTCACATAGTTGTGTTATGGTTTACCACACTCTTCTAGCCACCCCAAAGTTTGCCTCCTTCCACCAAAATATTTTATAATAATCATTTTTGTAAAATAATTGATTTATAAATTTTAAAACACACATATAGTAACTAAGAGTATGGATTGTTTATCTACTAACATTAAACTTCCTCCACCAAACCTCAACCATAAGCATCCAATTAGGGTGTTATTTAATTTGACTCAAATAAAATGATGAAAATTTAATTAACTATTTCATTATTGGTGTTATTTTATGGGAAACTTCTATATTCATAAAATTGAGAATAAACTAGATCAATTTGTTAATGTTATCTCCTATAAACAAATTGATAAAGATGATGAGATTGACCAATTTCATTTCAACAAAGAAGATGAGATCAACCACCTTCAATTTAATAAAAAAAGAAATGGATATTATGATGATAAAAATAAAGATGAGGAGAGTTCTAATTAATTTTTTTTGTTAAAAGTAACCTTGGTGTTGTTGATTGTTTATAATTAGGTTGGACAAACAATTATAAAAAATAGATGAATTACCGATGTATGTTAAAATAATTCTAGTTCTTAATTGTAATTTAAAGTGAAATATCTTGAAAGAATTTACCTATATCTTACTATATAAAGTTAATTAAATTGATATACAACAATCACTTTTTAGAATTGTGATTTGAAGTGATTAATTTATTTATATTGTTGTTTTTATTGTGCTACTATCAGTTATAGAGAACAATATACTTTTTGGTGGTTTGTATTTACTGTATGAATGTGTTAATTTAGATGAATATATTAATTATTGTTATTGAGTATGATGGGTGGTAAGTTTGAGGTCATTGTTTGTAAATATTAGTCATATAAGTTGAATAAAACCTAGGTTATTGATGTTTTAATGCGGGACAAAATTTCATTTCAAGTAAGGTCCTATATAGGGAGGTGATGCTAAATTGTTTTTATAGATGAAAAAAATTATTAATACAAAAACAAAAGCATAAACAATAGATTGAGAATTGAATGGAATACTCTTCTTTTTTATTTTCTGGTTTTTTATGTTTTAGTTATATTATTCTGGTGATGAGGAAAAGGTTGGTGTCAAATAGAAATATTGTTGTTTCATTAAATAGGAGTGTTGTTAAGCATATTGGTGCATTTAGATGCCCATTATAAAGAGGTATATGGTGCACATGCTATTGATGCCAACTCTTTAATACAAGTAATAAAGTTGGTGTTTTGTATTCTAGAGATTGATAACTCAATCAATATATATCCATGGATGAATTTGAACCTTTTCAATTTGAAAAAAAAACATAAATTTCATGATTTAGATTAGACGAGGAAAAGGAGAAGTTGTAATATTAAGTGTTTTTTAAGAGTGTGGTTGAAGTTATTTTTTTAAAGTGTTTTTTCATTTAGAAATGTATCAAAATAATGTCTTTTATTTTAAAAAAATATTTTTGATATCAGCACATGAAAATGATCTAAAAATACTGAAAACATTTAATTTAAAATAAAATAAATATTTTTTCTTAAAAAAAAACTTTTGAAACACAGTATCAAACAGTATCTCAATCAACATATCAATTGAATTATGGTATTGTTATTGTTGATGTAAAAAGTAGTGGTTCTTGGAGAAAATGGCACAAATTAAAGGAATAGGAAACAATGTTCCCCTAAAGCTATAACACACTCAAGAAGAAGAATCAAATTCATATCAGATCCCTCGTGGAATTCTCTACGCCAAATGAAACTCCCCTCATTAATTATCAATTACTATTACTTGCATCACCCGCTTTTCATTTTGAGATATTCTAAACTATTTTTCATATAAAAAGTATATAGTTTTTCTACATTTTTCAAGACGACATGAATGCATATTGTATTGAAATAATATCTTGAAATACAATTAAAAATACAATGATGGATAAACACCATAGAAAAAAGAATGAGTTGATGTGACTCAACTGGTTAAGTTTTGTATTTGCTATTTAAAAATTACTCGTTCGAATCTCATATTAATTTATTAAAGATTTAACTGATGATTAGATTTAAGGTATAAACTAATTCGGACATTCATGTTAAAAAAAATAAATTGAGAATGGGAGTGCTGTCAAAATCTAGATAGTACTCGGATAGATACCACGATTATACCACTCTTGCATCATTTATTTAATCTATTTATTTAATTAATATTTGTTATATATATATATATATATATGATTCAGCTTTATCCTATATATTCTCTTCTTCCTCCACTACTTCGTGGCGCACGCCCACGCCACGGAGCTCCAAACCAATTCCACCACTACAAGATTGACCCCACCACTAAAATATCATGCATGGCCTTGCTCGGAGAATCAAGACCGTCGTCTACTCCACCCGTAGGCAGGGTATGCCCGCAATCCAGATCATGAAATATTTTTTCAAAAAACCCTAAATCTCTTTTCGGCTTATTTTAAATCTTAGTCGTTCACCAGACAAAGATGATGGAGTTCCAACAAGTACATTAGAGAAGACAAACTTGTTCCGGTTCCCCAAAAGCTTCGCCATGCAATGTCCAGCATGGCAGAGAAGAACGAGATGGAAGATAGGCAGTGAAGCTACTGTTAATTCCCTCTCTCGGACTGTGAATAACGTGTCAGTTCGCACGCCTACCCTTTTTCGTCTGGTCCAGAAAAAGAAAAGGGGGTGTTAAAAGTAGATTTTTCCTTCTAAAGAAACAGACAGTCACTGTAGCATTTAAGAAAATATCACATTTTGAGATAATCTAGGGTTCGAGTCAGTCAATTATGTGTGTTTTTAGACAACTGATGTTATTTGTGGAACCGGTTAGGTTTGAATTAGAAAAAAACAGGGTTTACATTGAATTTCGAGTTGTCGAAATTTGAAATTTGAAATTTGAAATTTTACTTGAATTATGATAACCTTTGTTTTGATTTATGCAAACAATAACAACAATTTGGATTAATTTGATAATTGTTGATAGTAGATATAACAAGAGAATTACAATGAGATTTAAAAGTTCATAAATGTACCATGATGTGATACATTAGCTCCAGGTTGACCATTGGATATATTCCATCATTAAATCTGTTGGTAATTTTTTTAATTTATTATCTAACCATACAGCTTTCTTCCCCCTCCTCTTTTACTCCTCCTTCCTTATCTATTTTTTACCCTGCAACTAGCAATCACCTCCTCCCCCAGTTTCAGTAGAACAAATTCGTTGATCATAACTCTTAATTAGTGGGCATCTATGTTCTAATTCATTTTTTTTAATATTCTTCACTTTAAGGAAGCAAATCTATCATTTTTTAATTTAATTTTAATATGATACTATTTTGCATATTTTTGAAATATATTGGTTTTATTTAGGTGTTTACTTGTTTTATTGTTTTTTTTCTTATAGAAATTGGTTGTATGGATTTGTGATTTGTATATATTAGGGTTTGTTTTATATTTTTTAAAATTGTATCTGTAAATGTATTTAGTTAATACATGAATACTGTATATATGTTTGATAGAAGTAATGGAGGATTGTTTATGGATGTATTGAGAATCACCCCAAAGGTTGTGTAGGATAGATTATTGCAATGAAATTCAGGGTTTTATTAACTACATTATATCTAAACCAAGAAAATTAATGGAGGCGATATTAGATGTAAAAAGAACAAGTTTAACGATCCACATGTTATCATGATGCTTCTTCAACAAAAATGGTTTATGCCCGTGTTGGCATGCACACAAAGAAAATTTATTCTTCATGAAACCATGATAGAAATGAAGATTAGGTCAACTTCTAGTACCAACAACATGGATGGAGTTGTAGATGCCAATAGTAATCCCTATATCATAGTTATGGATGAAATGATAAAAAATCTGGGTGGTATAGGTGAATGTCCAATTGTAGATAAAAACCCTAATATGGACGAGATCAGGTTTTTTATTTTTAAAAGATTGCGACAAACCATTATAAGATGATTTCATAAATCATATTAAATTATCAGTTACGACACTAATGTTTATTATCAAGTCAGATTATAGGCTGAGTGAGGTTGTTTATGACAAAAATAAATAAATGGAAGAGAAACATTTTACCTGAAAGGGACATGATGAAAGAGAACTTTTATATTGTCATGTCCATGATGAAATCCCTCGGTTTAGGATACCATAAAATTGACACGTTTCCAAATTTCTACATGTTGTACTACCTTGAGAATACAAAATTGATCGAGTGCAGAACATGTGCATCCTCGATATACAAACACATTTGACAGGGGACAAACTATTATCACAAAAAAAAACTTAGATATTTCCAATTACACCTAGACTATAGAGGTTATTCATGACACCAAAGATTGTTGAGCACATGATATGACACCATTCATATAATATGATTGATAAAGTGATGGTGCATCTTTTTTATGGTGAAACTAGTAAACCCTTTAACCATGTGCATTCTCACTTTTCAATGGAAGCAATAAACATGTGTCTTGGTTAACGTAGAAACAAATTCAATCCATTTAGGTAATTTCAACTCGCTCTGCACAATACACCGACTGAAGGTCAAATTTGTCAATTAGCTCCAATTACCTCCTTTTTGCATCTTTCATCCAAAAATATCTTCAAAACATAAATCAAAGAATATCAAGGCATTTTATACACAAAACATATGCAAAACACTAGGTAAATATGGATGAAACTATCAAATAATATGGTCGCATCATGTATCAAGAAAACAAATTTTTCAGATGAAGACAACTTTGATGTTGAATATGTTGAATATCAATGATTTTCCAACTTACATAATGGTTTCTGGGAGGAGCACGAACATAAAATAACATGCCCATATTGTATAGAAAATAAAAAAACATCCACACCAATAAATAATGAGAAAACATTTTTTATTGTCACTAACGGTTATCACCAACAAATCACAAGTATAGAAAGAACAAAAATGACTGTTGTTGGAAGAGTTAAGATGGATGTTGCACCATTATTATCATTAGGTGAAGAACTACATAATGTAATATCGAGGCATGGTGACATTATGTATGGTTTTCAATCCAATAAGCAAAAGTTTATTGGTTTTGTTTGACCTATAAGGTAAAACAAAGTATTTTCTGGTAGTTTCCTTACTGAAAATGAATCCCTCCACCATAACCTTGATGCCATGCACATAGAAAAGAGCATGTTTGATAATACTTTTAACACATTTATGGACATGAAGGGGAAGACAAAGGACAATATTAAAGCTAGAATGAATATAACTTTTGTTTTCTCACCGTAAAAATATGGAGTTAGTTTATGATGTTTCATGGGTCGTGAGCCTAAAGCCAGCTTCACCTTAGACAAGAATTCACAACTACTAGTCTATAGATGAATTAAAAGTCTATATTTTCCTAATGAACATGCCTCAAATATATTAAATTTTGTGAATTTGAAGGATTGCATATTGAATGGAATGAAGAGCCATGTTTGCCACATGTTTATGCAAACACTCATTCCATTAGCATACTAGAATTTATTGGTAAAGGGAATATGAGATGCACTTATGGAGATTAGTTACTTCTTTAGAGATATATGTGCCAACAAGTTACAAACACAACACTTGAAAAGGCTTGAAACAAATTTGTATGAACAATCTATAAACATAAGATGATATTCTCTCCATTGTTTTTTGACAACAAAAATTAATTACGTTCCAAGACATAACGATGATGGGGAAGTGTCATCAAATGGGAAGCTCATCAATATTCTCCCAACTTAGCTGACCCATTACAAAAATTATTGTAGGAAAAATATATTTGTTAGAAACATAATTTAGACAAACACATAATTATGTGGTGTTAATTGTGATAAACTAATACCTTTTATATAATAAGAATACGATGGACATGTTATTTTCAAATAATTTATCTCTTTCAAAAGGTATTATTAAATGCCATGTAGATAACATCATCAATTTTTATTGTCTCAAAACTAATAGTTGACTCCATCTTAAATCTTTCGATTACAAGATGAATATTTTTTATGTTTTTTGTATTATTATAATTATTTTTTTTAATATATTCTTTTCAAAAACCTATTTTTAAAATATTACAGAAAAAATTACATATGAAAATTTATTTCGGTATTATATTTCTCGTTGGAAAATAATTATTTAAAATGTCACTACTATAAGTTGCAATACTGACAACATTTTTTCTGTGATACTTTAATATAATTAATTTTCAATATATTTTTTAAAATATTTTCTTAAGATATTAGTGACAATTATAGAAGAAAATGTGTATCCGTATTTTCCAAATTGTTTATGTATTTATGTATTAAATTTGGCCTTTATTGTTTCAATTATTTTACTTTAGAAATTAAATCATATCCCTTGAAAATCAAGCATCAATCAATAAATGAATTTATTTTCAACACCGCAAATATGATGTATCACATGAACGGAAAGGAATTACTAGCTTTAATTCATCTAATTATAAAATAAAATGATAAAATTAAAAAAAAATAGAGACTAAAAGTAACTAACCAAGAATTAAATTATTTAAATTTACAGTATACTTAAATTAAATTACTTGTAAGAATGAAACATAAAATAGTATTTGTGTAAGAACTAGTATAAACACTATATATCAAGGTAAAATATGTAACATTGATATTATTTTTTTGTGATTTAAGGTTATTTAATATTATTTGTTTTAAATAAAATAAATAAATTTTTAATTAAGAAATCATCAATTCTCATGCATTTTAAAATAGAAGTTAATACACTATTAAACCTACTTTCTCTCAAAAGTTGAGAAATTGATTTTTAAAATAAAAGAAAGGCGACTAGACTCAAGACTTCAAGAAAGTGTGGGTGTGTGTGTAATTTATTCAACATTTAGAACCAACTTGCACATCAACCCAAATTAAATTTTATTTAAAAGCACTTAATTTATCCCATACCAACTTCCTTCTCCAAATGATTTTTAAGGATGCACTCCTTCAGAATTTAATAAAATCGTAATAATTTAATAAATTCCACCACATGTTACAGCACAGCTAAAACAAAAATGTTCTCAATACTATATATGATCCATTCATTGGCTGTGGTGGTTGTCTTTCAAGCACTCGCAGTTTGCAAAACAATAAACAACCTCTTCACTCTTATCTTCCTCTAATTCACCTCAAACTGGTTGCAAAGATAGTTTACTGCTGTTTTTTTCTGACGAGTCTCGTTAATCCACATCCACTTGCTGCTCCCATTGCATTGGCTCGGGCGCCTGAAAGGCTACACTACGTAGTTCTTGCCCATCCGCTACGCAGGCAGCTAGGACGCTTGCTTAAGGGGATGGATTGGCTGGCGTTTGCTGTTTTCTCTACTTATTTCTTCTCATCTAAACTAAGTTTTTTTTTCTTTTCCTGTGGGAAAATCACTGCGTTATCTGAAAGGGGGAGGCAACATCCACTCTTAAATGTAATTGCCATCAACATGTTTGCAAGATATCTTCCCGAGTTGCCGCCCAAACTCATGCCGACAACCGCAGGGCTTTCGTAATTTTAAATGCGCCAGCTGCTATGCTTCTTTGCTTCAATTGAGGCCCCATCATTAAGCATGTCTTGAGCATCGCTTTCCATTCCCAGCTTGGACAGCGCCAGAGCTTGCATGTAGAATGCGGTGGGCCACTCTGGCAAACATACCTGAGCCTGCATTGCATCTCGCAATGCAGGCTCTTCCTGGCCAAACATCAAGTACGACAGGGCTCGCCTCACAAAAATAGTACCAGAAGGAACAGGCATCATCGATACCAACTGCATTCCCAAAGATGACGATATCAATTAACAAGACTTGTAATATTTCAACTAGGAGGCACAATCCACAACTCTAAATCTAAATAAAATGGTCACTATTTATAGATATGAACACAAGTGGCATGAAAACTAAACATGGTTATAAAATTCAGACACACAGTGCAACTTAGGCAAGATAGATGACATTGGAGAGGCAGAATGAAGCTAAATACATCCATCCAAATAACTTTCAGAGAGTCAAGCTGGAATTTGAGGCTCGCACTGTATGGCAATGTAACCATCGAATCTCCATAGATAATTGTGCGGCACTCAGTGGCTTCTAGGTTGCAAAAGCATTTGCACATTATGCAGATCTAGATTACACTTAATGGAACTGGGACATTCACAGGGAAGCGCACTTGAAAAAAAAAAGTTTAGTTGGAAGAAGAAAATCATAATAAATTTTAGGTTTCAAACTTAATATGCCATAGTGCATCATTTGGAGCTGTCCAAACAAAACTATAATAGAGTGTAAGTTAATTGATTGTCTGAATTTAATCCCACTCTTTGGAACAAGTATCTGATTTGGCCCCTATAATTTATTATCTTCAAATCGCTCATCGATTGGCAGATGTTGGTCAGCTTAGCCTTGTAGTTCACAGGCCTCTAGCGCATTACATTTTTTTGGCCAGTTCAGCTAATTTTTGTACACATAATTCATGGGAAGTGAGAGAAAGGAAAGCAACATAAGCACACTAAACTAAAAACCAACCCATGCCACTCAGCAAAAAATGAAACAGCAAAATAAAACAGGGGAACCAAAAAGTTCAAAAGTCCAATTTTCATGCAGATTAAAATTCATTTTAGATAAAAATAATAATAATTAAGCATGCGATACTAGTTATAACATTCCATGACTTACTGTAAATGAATCAACCACTAGAGAGGGAGATACCTTTGTATAATATTCAATAGCATTTTTAAAATCTTTGTCTCTGAAAGCAATATCCCCGAATTTCTTTGTATTCACCATATCTTGTACTTGTTGTGTCCACTCTTGAAATGACAACTTCAAAGGAAACAGATTTACAGAGAGTTAGATGATGGTAATAAGGACGTCTAACGCCGGCAGCATGCAAAGAAACATGAAGAAGCAAAAGGTTGATTATATCAGAACAGCAGCAGTATCTTAAGCCTGCAGTAAAGGCAACTAAGAGAAACCAGCTGGCAATAAATATAGAAGCCAAATTATGTAACCATACAATGGATAGCGAGGAGTAAAACAAAGGCAATCATGCAACACCACAACCCACCTCATTTTCTGCACCTTCTTCATCTTTATAGCCTGTTTTAAGCAAAATATCATGCACTGCAGTAAGATCCATCCTTGCACAAGCCTTTCCAAGTGGGGAAAGCATGGTCGGCTGCGCTGCTGGAGTTTTAGATAGACCCATTAGCACATGAGACGCAACCTAGAAGAACCAATTTGAAAATATGCATTAGTACAGTTTACAAAAGCGACTGTGTTTTCCATTGATAATAAGATCAAAGAAAATTCACCTCTTTTTGTTTTTGGAGAGGGGCCACTGCTGTAAGGAGAAACTTAATGTCAGGTCGATCTTTGGACTCATACTGTAGACATTTTGAGGCTAGTTCAACCAAAGCAGTTGCGTCTTCATTCGCATATTGTCCTTCCAAGGATGAATCCATCAGCAATAGTAAATTCTTCCCTCTTATCAAGTCCAATGCCTGGTGAAACAATACTCATATGAAATAATTATTCCAAGTTATAAACACCCAGTGACTAGTCACTGGTCAGAATATGAACTCCAGCTAATCTATTTCACAGAATTAACAATTCACATAGGTAACCCACTATAAACTGCAGAACAAATAGTTTCAAAATGATAAGGATTAGTTACAATGAGACATACATGGCTTGGAGGGATATGTTTCCCACTCAGAAGATCCAGTAGAACAGTTCCATAACTGTATACCACACTCTCAGGGATGACCCTACCTGCAATAATTGGAATCATACATCGTGATGTACATACACAATTTTAATCTCTTTGTATCATCAAAATTAGACATTCGTAGAAGACTGGTTCAATGCTTTTCCTTCTCTGTACTGATAAAAAAATCCTGGAAGTATCAATATTTTGAGAGAATGAAACGCGTGAATAAGATTTTTGATTCAAAATCAATGACAGTAGGGGATAGGATTCAATAAAGTTTTTGATTTGTTTGATGATGTCAATGTACTCCATAAACTCACAGTGGCTGAAGGACAATCAAAAGTGAGAGTTTATGTAAAATACATTAATATTTTAATTTCTAGCCTAATAATCCTTGCAGTTTAGGCCCAACATCATATACTGGAAGGTGCAGACTTCCGAGAATTGATCTGCCTCAGTGCTGGATTATGAGAGCTCACCTGTTCGCAAAAATTCTGGCGGTGTATAAGCCAAATTTGTGCTGTAGCTTTTCCCATCCCGACTATTTTTCATCAAGCCAAAACTAGATAACCGGGGGTCACCATCCTGGCATAAAGATGAAACTACGTGAAACCAAAGACCACAAAAGTTCAGGATAAGTTATTAAATGTGATGTGAAAATTAGTTTGTGTAAACATGTAAGCATTTCAATAGGTAAAAAAACATAGATAGAATAATTGGAGAGTGTAACTTCTACAAATGAAAAAGACACTGCAGAGGCATATACATTTCAAGCAAATCAGGTAGAAATTCTTGACATTTTTGGCAGGTTACAATGACATGCCATGCTTCAAATTATGCATCTGCAGCAAGTATCACGGATGGTAATGATTGTCAGTTGTCACGATGATGTGACGAAGATTAGAGTGATGAGCATAGTGTTAGATAGAGTGATGATTAGATATGATAGGTAAATGCCAAAGGACATGAACAAGTGGAGAGAGTTGGTAAGCAAAAACTAGTCATAACAAGTAGAAGGCAAGGCACACAAACCTAATCTTTCGGAATTCAACAGGATTATTGCACAGGTCAATATGAATGCCTAAAGTAATTTTGGAGAATCAAGAAAGATTACATATTTATTAGAGACTTTATATTATTCCAATTTCACACGGGAGGATTGCACGTAACAAAAAATCCAGGCTTTATATTTAAAACAGTTCGATGAAACTGTGGCGCATTGAACAAGAGGGCAGGAAAATGTCAAGTAACCTCATCAAAAAGAACTCTGTAGGCATTCAAATCATGGTAAATTTTGTGGTTCTGGGCATTGCAATGATCAAGCACTTGGGCAATGAAGTAAGCAACTCTGACACGCATATCCCATGGCAAAGGCTGTTTTTCCCCTGCCATAAACAGAGCAACTTGATCATAGAAATCACTTTTCAAAATGAAAAAATAAATAAAAAGATGATTCTAAAGATGCTTAAAAAGGGGAAAAGAAACCCCAAAACGTTTAAAAAGAAGGTAACAAAAAATATCATCTCATAAAAGTAGTAGCAGCAGTACAGTGAAAAAGGTGCTTAGAGAGAGTGTCATTAGGCATGTATTCAGCCACTAACAAGCGTTCATCACCCTCCGCACAGCACCCAATCAAATTGACCAATCTGTTATGGCGAACTTTTCCAACCCCAGAAGCCTCGGTGAGAAACTGGTTAGGGTCAGGCCAAGAGAGCCTAGAGAAACGCTTGACAGCAACAAGCCTATGACTATTGTTGTTGTTGTTATTACTCTTGAGCTTTCCTCTGTAAACCACATTGGGAGCCTTCTCTCCACTCTCGGATACAATCAAATCGCTGCTGAATCCATTGGTGGCGGCTCGAAGCTCGCCCAAGGAGAACTCCCTGAAGGGGGGGGCGAGTTGGTCTTGATCGTGATTTTCTTGGGAGTCAGGATGGTCATTAGCGGGTAGATCTGGCTTGGGTTCTTCAGGGAGAGGAGGGTCTAGATCAGGAGAAGGTAGATGGGAGGTTTTGGACTGAAAACAGCCCATTATTACAGGAAGAGGACAGACTGTACTGTCCCTTTTTTCCCCTAAAAAGAAATACACAGTAGCAGAAGTGCTAGCCTAGTAGCAGTAGTATGAAATCAATATTTATTTATTTATTGTAGTGGGGCGTAAAATGAAGTGGTTGGGAAGGAAAGGTTGAAGATTGTGGAAGTTTAATGGAGGTTGACTGACTTGGAGGTGGGGTCTTCGTTCTTTGATCGCTACCACTAGACACTGCTGCTGCTTTATAGTGATACTGGTACCATCTCCACTCCAATCCCACTGAGAATGGCGAGGTAGTAGCGAGGATGAAACTGAAAAGTCAGAATGACTGGAAGGAGGGAGGTGAACAGGGCTTCTTCTCTCTCTTGTCTGCATGCTCAAAACACAAGAGACGAGGTCACATGACTAGTTCATCGCCAGCACGTGAAGAGAGAGGGAGGGGGTAACTTACATCTATATTAGTTTTTTTCTTTTTTCTGGTTCAAGTTTTTCAGACAGGGAGTGCTTTTGATATCGTGTTTCATTGCAGCAAACTGATTTTCATTTTTTTAATAAATAATTGTTGTTGGAAACTGTTATTTCGTCGTCAGACATCTTAAGCTGATGAAACAAGGATGAAGGAAGCCATGAAGCCGAGGAAGCGAAAGCAGTTCCAAAACAAGGAAAAGGAGTTGAGGAAAGAGACGGAGGAGACTGTCAAAAGTGGAAAACCACCTCTGTGGGTCTCTGTTCTCGTAGATGCTCTCCCCGAAAAGCGGTGCAAGAGGACAAGAAGCCTTTTCTCTCTCTCTCTCTCTCTCTATATATATATATAATACACACTAGTATATTCTCAATAATTCGTTGCAGGTAGTATTATATTTTTAAAGAAAATTAATAATATTTTTTAACAGTATTATTGAATTTAATTAAACAGTTGGATCTTAAAATCTGTTAACTCAGTTTTATATTTAACTTGAATTTCTTAGTCAATGACTAATAATATTATAATTTTTTTAATAAATAAATATATATATCAGGTTACATGAATAAACCTTTAATTAGGTAAACCCAATCAAAACTTCAAATCTTCAAGTTAGGTAATGAATTGCAGTAGGATTGATAACTTTATTTTTTAAAGAAAAAAACTATTGTTTATTTAACTATATGATAAAAAAAAAATATATACTATTAACCATTAAAAAACCATATAATAGACAAATCAAAATGAATTAAAATGACGATTGAAGAATAAAATCATATAGTTTATTTCTCAACTAATATAAAAAGACAAATAAAAATAAATTATTGAATTTAAATACCAATAAACACATATTATAGGAACCAAATAAAAAAATAAACAAGGAAAAAAGAAAGGGGTAAAGAAATGAATTATTATTGTAACCCACAATGGTACTCGGTGCTCAGAAACAATGTTTCTCTTTATCTTTTAACTCTAAGTATAAAACGTATTTTTCAAATAGATTATAAAGAATCACTTATGCTACCTGAGTTATTCATTTCATTCATGTATCATTCAATTCAACCCTCCCTCCCTCCAAACATGAAATTGAGTGCTTAAAAAGGTTTGATTGTTCAATATGCGACTTAATTTTCAATTTCCCTTATTAGACTTATTATTGAATGATGAAATTTATAAAAATCCTAATTAAAAAAATGGTATATAAAATGAGTCAAATCAACTTGAGTTCTGTTAAGTACTATTACCACATCATTAGATTTAGAGAACCTAATAAAAAATAAATCAAAATAAATTATGAAATTTAATTCATAATCAAACATAATATTAAATTATAAAATTGAGGAAATAAAAATAAAACAATTGAGTCAATCAGGTTAACCCACCAAATCTACATATCAGATCATGAGACAAGAACAACCTAATAAAAAGCAAATCAAATGTTGAAGGTCATGAGACCAAGATAATAAAAAGCAAATCAAACGTTGAAGGTCATGAGACCAAGATAAACAACTCAATTTAACCAAGGTTAAAATGTTAAGACTCGTGACCTTTGTCATGATGATATTTTTTCTTCGTGCGCGGCCATTACCAGAGATGGGGGGAGGTGCGTGCAAAAGAGTTTTTTATAGCCATAAAATTATAATTATAATTTTATAGGAGTTGTCACCTAGTATTAAAGTCAGTAGAAAACCTAGTGGTCTACGAGAGTCTGAGTAAGGAGATTTGTTGTGTAAAAGGAAGACGCATCACCCCCATTGCACCCCACCTAAGGTAAGTTGAATTGTTGTTTGATTGCTTCTTCAAGTCATATTTTTATTTGTTGGTTTTTTCTAAGTTTCGAAGTAGATCTCTCTTCATGATTGTGAAGGAGTCTCTACCTCACTGGGTCAAAAACCTGACCGTTCTAAGATCAAAATTTTAGCACTATATTTATTGTACTATAATATCCAATGATGTACATTACAATATAATTTTTTACCCCAATAATTAAAGTTTATAGCTAAAAAATGAATAAAATGATTCTTGAAAGGTTTTTGATATTTTTACTAAACTCTAACAGATAATCATAAATTGATTATGATATCCCATTTTTTTGTTTTAAGACATGAGAAATGATGCAATTTTTTTTTCATGAAAAAAAAATGCTTAGATTTTTTTTTAGAATTTGACCATATGCACAAAAATATCTCATTTTTTGTATTTTTTTTTGAAATGTGGATTTTAATATTTTTTTTTGGTTGGGATGCCCAACCAAATGTGCTGAAACAACCATTACTTTTTTGCGTTAGGCTTCCCGACCTAGATGGGCTGAAATGACCCATTATTTTCAGTGGTCGGCATCCAGCCCGACCAGTGTCTACTGTTCACATGCATGTGAACAATACAAGGAGAATGAGGAGGAATAGAGGTGGCTAACCTGTTGTTGTTGTCGTGTAATAGGGATTGAGTTGATACCAAAAGGGGTGTTGGTGGAGAGAATAGTGGTCGGTGTCACTTGATAGAGGACGGTGAAGTCTATTGCAGTGGAGAGAAGAAGGGTTGTTGTTGTTGTGGCTAGAGAAAAAGAAATGCAATTGCTATTGTCGAAAAAAGAAGTGCAGTAGCTATTACTGTCGGGAAGGAAGAATAAGTTATTATCTATCACCGAAGAAGAGTGACCAGTGTTACTGCTACACCATAAGAGAGGAAGGGATCGTTGCTGAAAAATGATATGTGATTTAACTCGATGTTCTTTCCTCTATGTTTTAGTTTTGTTCTTTTGTTCCTTTCTCTTTCCTCATATCTTTTGTTCTTTTTTCTCTTTCTTTTTTGTTCCTCCACGGAGGTATTAATAGGGACGATGGTGACTCTTCAGCTAATCGTTGTGTGTAGCGATGGTGCTTACAAGTCGCCTCTTCCACTTCTGCAATGATAAAGACAGTGATGTTTCTGCACTATTCAGACTAGGATACAAAACCTAGCATTGGTTGTGTTTGAGTTCTGCAGAATGGCTTCATTTTGACAAGTATAATTTGGTACCTCAATTTATGATTATTACTCTAATTACGTTCTTAACTGACCTTAAACTTCACATTTTATGCAATTTTATCCCAGCCAAAGCATCAATAATAGCCTCCAATTTACACGTTTTTTTACTTTGGTCCTTAGTCTCGGATGTATGCAATTTAAACCTCAATTGACCATTAAATTTACATTTTTCTTCAATTTCACCCCTAATCTCATCGAATTGACCTGATGGAAGTTAAATTTGGTCTCTAAAAAATTCTAATTTTCTCAATTTAACCCGAATTAGGCTCCTAAACTTAATTTTCACCAATTAAACCCTTAATAGCATTAATTTGACCCCATTAGAGTATAATTAAATCCTTACACTTATTAAATATTTCAATTGGACCCTAAATTAAATTCTAAACATAATTCTATTTTAAATTAGCCCATGATTAAATCAAAATGGCGTGTAAAAAATATAATTATACCTCTCAACTTAATTTTATACAGATTTATCCAATAATGATTTATTTTAACATTGAATCTGCATTTTTCTTGATCTTTGGGCACAATAGAGATAGAATTGGACTCTCTAATCCGTCCGAAATTTGCATCTTAATTTTCCCGCCACATCAGCCCCTTTTGATTTTAGTTTATTTTATTTTATTTTATTTTGAGTAAATTTTGGGAATAACCCATAAATGGGTTATGACAATCTTGATTGTGAAACCTTCATTATAAGACAAAAATATCCTCATAAAAAGAAAAAAAAATATAAAGCTTAATTCTTAATTGATAGAGTGCTAAATAATGAATTGAAAAGAAAATCATATAAAAATGATATAAAAACAACTTGAGTTCACTAAGGTTAACCCATTAAATATTGTTCTTGGGTTTGAGGATGAAATAACATAATTTGAAAGCAAATAAAACAAGTCAAGAAATATTATTCTCAATTTATTTTGTATTGAATGATAAAATTAAAAAAAAACTCTAGTTAACCACGTTAACCCGTCAAACTAGATTTGTAACAACCCCAAATTTTTTTTTCTCCTATTTGTTTATTTGTTAATCTTTCCCCTTATAAAAGGGTAGATGAAGCATGAGAATTTTTCTCTCTCTCGCTGAAATTTCATCTCCCCTCTATCGGGAGATCCCAAGTTATCAATAACACAACCTGCACACAATTTGAATCACATCTCATCCATAATCATATCCATGTTTAATACAATCAACTACATAATTCATTCAAGAATATGCTTAGGACCATATTCATTCCCAAACTCCATCTTACATCACAAGCATAAGATAAAAATTAAAAGAGCCAATTCGCACACGAAGATTTCACATATAGATACACATATACATATACATAGAACATAACACAATTCAATATTCTAAGATAATCTAGTACTTTCTAATATCCCGAGCGTAGGTTGATACATTTAATATTCCAGAAACAAAATTTACAAAAATACTATTCTATACAATTTACATGTTCTTCTATATAACAAAATTTCACCATAACTCCCTAAGTTCTTAACTTATACAAAAAGGAATTAAGGCTAAAAATCTATTCCTGACGATAATGGGAGGAACCTGCAAAATATAGATTTTCCATATAAGTAAAAACAATTAAGTAAATACTAGCAATTTACAGAAGAAATCTAAACAATATATCCATCAATCTACTTACATCATATGCTAAACACAACCATATACACCCTTTTAAGGTTATAAAAGAAAATTTATTTCTTTTGACTACTTCGCCCCCCTCTCAATATCGAAAAGACTATAACCAACACTAATGACCTCCATTAGTGTCTTTAGTTGCGCGTCTTGGAAACAACTAATCAGTTTCATGAAAATGCCTTCACAAACGTAACCGTTGGTGTCATTAACTATTTTTAAAACCAAAATAGTTAATCTTTGTTCCGTTATTACCTTAGGAGGTTTTAGAGTATGTCAATGTCAAGGATTCTTGACATCATTAGCTTTCGTTTCAGAAAACTAATAAAGTCTATAAATTTTGCCGATATCGATGTCACTGCCGATATCGATGTCACTGCCGATATCATTAACTATTTCAAAATCGAATAGTTAATGATGTTTATAAATTATGCCGATATCGACATCACCCGCCGATATCATTAACTATTCTGAAACTGAATAGCTAATCAAGTTTATAAATTATGCCGATATCGATGTTACTCGCCGATATCATTAACTATTCTGAAGCTGAATAGTTAATCAGGGTCTATATCTCACCACCAACGTATCAGTAATGCAACCAGCTTGTTTCTTCCTATATATATATACATACATATATATATATATATATATATATACATACATATATATATATATATATATATATATATATATATATATATTTTTTTTTCCATCCCCTAACCTTTCCTTTACCCCTTTTCTTTTCCTCATCAATAAGCACCAAATTGTAAATTATAGTTCAATAACTAGTAAAGAAAATAATTATTAGATAAAGAAGATATAGGTACCAAGTACCTACCTGTTGTGAATGTTTGACTTGCGTTCGCCTGTTGTTGTTGCTCTCCACCCGCGGTTCCTCCTGAAACCTCAAATACCCACCATTTGTTTTTCATATTACTCCACATATCACACACAACAACAATAAAAATGGTAATAATATTCATTTCTCTTTACCAAATCTTTTCTTTCTCACTTATATTCCTCATTATCATCCTTTAACTTTTCAGCTCATTTATAGTCCAAGTGGACATCATGAATTCAATTTTTTATCACCATTTATTCTCTTCTTTTATTTTCTGAAGATCAAGACACATTTTATGAAGGGCAAGAGACAATTTCTACCCTTAACATGGTTAAAGTTTTGCTATTTTCTCAACTTGGCCGAAACTGTCAACATAGGTGACAACTTGACCTCTCCTCAGATGTTTACCCATATCTGGAGTTCCAGAACTCCAAATTAGACGGGGTCAGACTCGTTGGAAAGATAACACTCCCGGATACAACTTCTATGAAGGGAACCTTCCTTAATTATGTATTTTTCAGGTCCAAATTCCCCTAAGAAATAGGGAAACAAATTTGCCCTGTTTTGCAAAAATGGAGGAAACATATCCAATTCATCTTCAATCCTTGCTTCCTCATCAATTACAACCATGTTTTCCCTTTATTCATGAAAACCCTACTCATTTATGCATTTTCCCAACATTTTGTATTCAAAAACCCTAATTTTCAATTCAGAAGAATCATGAACTTCTAATCAAATTGGAGTTAATTTCATAGAAAGTGGAATTAGAGCTCCTTGATGAAATCTTGACTTTACTTCATAATTTTTGAAAGAATCTTAGCCCTTCTCCTTGTAAAGAACTAGCCACTCTTCTCCCTCATTTCTTCCCCAAACTCTTCACTTTCTGCTTGTTAATTCTCCACCCAATTGTGTTCTTCCACTTTAGAATTCCAAGGCTTGTATGGGTTTTCAATTTTTTTGGGTGTTTACTCTTACTTTTTATGAGGTGAAATTCAAAATTCTCCCTCCCCTCTTTCTTCTAGTTTCAGCTGGACATGGCTGAGAGAAGAGATGGGGTATTTATAGTCCCATCTCTTCTTAATTCTATTTTGACCCTGTTTTTTTTTCTATAAATTTTTTTATTATAAAAATATTTTAAATTATTATAAATCTCCTATCTCTTTGTATACTTTATTCTCGGGTTTCACAAGATTAACCTGTTAAATTTGCAATCCAGGTATGATAACTCAATAAAAATCAAATATAATATTAAAGATAAAATTAAAAGATATTAATTATAAGATCTCAAAAGAAAATAAAAAACAATATAAATAGTGCTTGAGCTAAAGTGGTGAGAGTGTAGTTAATAAATCTATGGCAATACTATGGTATGCTCCAACCCTACTAAAAGTAAAGAAAAAAAAATGATTTCGGGCCTTTAGCTTACCCAATTATATTTTAACCGTTACTCTGACTTTATGCTTGATCTTGCTCGTGTCTCAGTTGGGGTTAGACTATATAGATGGGCCATGCTCTATCGATCCATGGATTGACCGAAAAGGAATTGTTAGGATTTAAATAAATCAATGAAGGTTGTGAAAAACGCCCTCTACAAACCTCTTCTCTCTTCATTAATCCTTCCTTAGTGTAAAGTACTAAAACTAATTATAAGGATGTTTAACTCAGAAACTGATTTGAGATTTGATGGTTAATATATATATATATATATATATATATATATATATATATATATATATATATATATATATATATATATATAAGGATGTTTAACTCAGAAACTGATTTGAGATTTGATGGTTAATATATATATATATATATATATATATCTTACACGTCATTACTTTTGGATTTTAATCTTTTGATTTTCAATGACTTGGATTTTATAGTGTCATTTAATATTTTTATTCTCTTTTCTTATAAATGTACTATTTGTATTGTATTCGGAGTATTGAAAAATATGTAAGATAATATATGAATTTTTATTTTAAGTTTTATAAGAATATGTGTGGTTTTAATTATTCTTTATTTTTATCATGTTATCTTCACAATCACTCTAATTAATTTATATTGAAATTCTAGCACTCATGAGTCATGAAGTCCTATCGAAGCAAATGTGGAGAGTTTCACCCACCACCTTCAACAATCACAACTACCCTAGCACCTCCAAAACCACCGAAACTCACTAAATTTGCATCCTTTCCTACTGCCACCGACACAACAGCCTCAACCAACGGCCAAACCACCATTGACAACAGTACCTCCTCCTCCACCATCTCATATTGTTTCTTCCATCCTCTCTCACCATCCAGCCTCAACCAATGTCCACCCAAGCCTCTTCAACACGTCGCCTTCTCTCCACAGCCACAACACTGCTACCAAATCGCAACAGTCACCACAGCAGCAGCAGCCAAAAACCACAAGCCCCTCAGCCTTTTCTCTTCACACAAATTGCACAAAAGAGGAATTAGGTTTTCTTCCCTAATTCAAATTATAATTTAAATAATGTTTTGAACTGTTCACCAAGACTCAGATGCACCGTGGATCAAAATAGTAAAACTATATGATACAATAAGTATTATTTGTATATTAGAATAACAACGAAGTGACTTTGGTCGAGTGGTTAAGGCGTGCGCTGCTAAGATCCCCGCGAGAGTTCGAATCTCACCAGCCATAAAAATGAAATACTTACTAATGTAAGTATTATATTTTATACTACAACTGCACAACGAAGTTGTTTGGTTGAGTGGTTAAGATGCGCAGCTTTCCCCGCAGCGAGAATTTGTATCTCACAAGCAACAAAATTGCAATTTTAAAAATTGATTTTTTTTTAACTGGACTTCTTTTTGTTTTGTTTTTTTGATAATTAGGGTGTCCGGGTCAGCTCACGCGCACCACGATTAATTTCTAGACCCATTTTTTATATATTTTTTTCCTGTTTTTTCCCACTTATATATTTTTTTTGATTTTTTTTTATAACCGGATTGTCCAAGCTAGCTTACGCACACACCAATTTTTTTTCCCACATATACTTGAGATAGCATCATATGTCAAATATGGGCTTAGTCTGATATTGTTTACTTGAGGTTTTATTTCGAGGTTCATTTCTGCCGCAAAAATACTACCTTAGTGAACCCTAAGCAAAACACTATAGAATAATTTGAAACTCAAAGTTTTGTGTATTTGCATTTCTATCGCACCATATATTAAATTTGGGCTTATTTTGATATCTTCACTGTTTAGTTTTGTCAAATTCTTCATTTTTATTCTATTTTGGGTTATCTAGGAGTCAAGTAATTTTTTTGCTTATGTTTTATTTCGTGTCTTTGTATCGTCCACAATTCATACGACTTTGCATTGCTACTCGCGAAATCATAACCGTAGTTTCATTTTGCTTTGTTTTTAGTGTTTTTATTGCTTATTGAGTCTGAAAATTATAATTAAAGTGCGTTGTGAAGGCTACTGACTTTGATTTGTTGGTTTTAGTTCCTAAAAAACCAAAAGAAAGCAAGCTGTGAGGTAAAAGGCGTAGTGAGCATATTAGAGTGAAAAACCTTGATTTTTAGTGTGATACATGAGAGGTGTGAGGATATATTTTGTGCTACTGATCAAATTTTTCAGATTCAAAGGATGTTGGGAAACAATGAATCAACGACACAAAATGCTGACGTTGCTTTCCAATTACGAGCCTTAGGTAAGCAACTCGAGTTGTTGTCTAGGACATACAAGGATATGAAAGATGAGGTGAATTCGATAAAGCAATAGAATAGTGAGGCTGATCATCGAGGAAATACAATTTGTGTGGCCGCATGAAATAACATATTTGATTTTGAAGCTTATGTTGATGAAAACGCAAATGTGGTGAAGATGATCATGAGTTTGCATCTGTTGGCCAAGAAATCAGGTCTGGAGCGAACAGAGCTAGGAGAAATGTGAATTTCCGTGGCATGGGGAATTATGAAGATATGGATGGGGACACCATTAAACTTAAAATTCCTAACTTTCAATGTAAAAATGATCACGAGGCTTACTTGGAGTGGGAGAAAAAGGTAGATTGGATTTTTGATTGTCATTGTTATTCTGAACAAACAAAAGTGAAATTGGTAATGATTGAGTTTATGGAGTATGCATTGATTTGGTGGGATCAGATGTAATCAGTAGGAGGAGGAATGAGGAGCGACCCGTTCAGATTTGGGGGGATATAAAAGTCTTAATAAGGAGACGATTTGTGCCAAACCACTATTACAGAGACCTATACCTGAAGCTCCAAGGTCTGAATCAAGGCTATAAGACAATAGATGAATATTACAAAGAGATGGAGACAACAATTATTCAAGCCAATGTTGTTGAGGATAGAGAAGCCACCATGGCTAGATTTCTTAATGGGTTAAAATGGAACATTGCCAATGTGGTTAAGCTACAATACTATGTGGAGCTAGAGGACATGGTTCACATGGCTACAAAGGTGAGAGACAACTTAGGAAGAGACATATTCGTCCAGGGTTTAATTCAGGTTCTTCATCATCTTGGAAAATGAATCTGAAGAGAGGGTATTGTCTAGCTGAGATCCTTTGTTCCTTCTAAAACTCAACCATCAACGGCTAAAGTTGATGTCCCTACCAGTACCACAGGTAAATATGAAACTCAACCAAAACGTACTTGTGATGTTAAATGTTTCAGGTGTCAAGGGCAAGGACATTATGCGTCGGAGTGTCCAAACAAGAGAATCATGATGATTATAAATGATGGTGATACGAAATCTGAAAGTGACGGATCTGATTGCGAAGGCATGCCATCATTGGAGGATAGTGATGGGGATGAGTTAGCATTACAGGTTGCGGAGTCCTTGGTTATAAGGCGCACACTTCAGGTTTAAATCAAGGAAGATAAAACTAATCAACAAAGGGAGAACATCTTCCATACCCGATGTTAAGTACAAAGCAAGGTGTGTGGTTTAATTATAGATAGTGTAAGTTATGTTAATGTTTGCAGTATTGATGCGACCATATTATTTGATAGTTTCATCCATATTTACCTAGTGTTTTGCATATATTTTGTGTATAAAATACCTTGATATTATTTATTTTATGTTTTGTAGGCATTTTTGGATGATAGATTCAAAAAGGAGGTAATTGGAGCTGATTGACATATTTGACCTTCAGTTGATGTTTTGTGCAGAGCGGAAGCTCTAGAGATCAAAATGAAGTGATTCAAGTGGCATTCAAAAGATAACATCCATAAATTTATGGAAAGATAAGGTAAAGGAAATAAAATAATAAATAGCATGGAAATCTCATCCTTCAAAGTCAAATCTTGCAATCTGCCGATGTCGACCTTTGTCTATTCCAACTTAAATATCTGGAGCTACAAAAGTCCGATTGATGCAAACCCATTTTTTTTGGATTCAAGACTCAAATACCTATACACAATACAAATTTCAGCTCCAAACGATGTGTTATGAATGATATATGATCTTTATAAAGGACAACAAAATTCTGTCAACTTAAGGAAGGACTATTTTGTAAAATAGAAACTAGGATTTCTAAACATATATAAAGGAGGAGAGGAATTTCAAGAACTGTGAGATCATGTTTTCTCCAAAAATCTTCCTCCTCCAAACCCTAAATCATGTTTTCTTCCATCTTTTTATTTAGTTGTTCAATGAACATGCAAGGCTAGACTCAAATTTCAAGAACTGTGAGATCTATTCTTACCTTAATTTTTTAATTTATATGATGAATATGTTTGTTCTTCTATGCTTATTTTCCTATGATTGTTTATTTAATTGCTAAGAGCGGACTCAAAGTTATTATTATAGACAATCTATTGCTAAGTTTGATATCAAAACCAGAGTTATGGTATATGAACTTGTGAAGCAACTAGGTTAAAAATTATAGCGGATCTACATTATTAATCTTAGGGAGAACATTCAATCGAACTAAATATATATTGCAGACAATTATATTTCTTAATTAATCAATTTATCTAGTTTTTAATACTGCCATTGAATCAAATTACTAGTGTGGACACTGTAGTTGTTTGATGGTTATGGGTAAAGTTATACGGCGGATCCGTTAACGAATCAATTTTAAGAAGAGATAAATATTTAGAATATAAATTGATATGTCATTTCCATGACCAATTCTGATTTTTGTACGTGGATGTTGACTTGTGACCAAGGTTTGCTTTTTCGATAAATTTCAGTTTTATATAATTTTTACTTGCTTTAGCCTAGCCTAGACAACTTCCACCCCCTCGCCCCCTATTGCATAACATATAGCACAAAAATCTGAACTAAATCATCCTCATGGTATCGACCCCTTGCTTGCTCTATAATATCTTATTTGATTTGTTTTAAATTAGGATAATTAATTTGTGCGACCACGACATCGCAACAAATTTTGGCGTCGTTGCTGGGGACATAATTTTAGTTGATTCTTGTGTTGTTGTGTTGTGCTGTGATTTGTTCTAGTTGCTGTGATTTTTATTTATTCTGAAAAAAAAAGAAGAGAAAACATATTTGTGTTTGCGGTGGTACCGTTCAAAACAAACCTTTTGGTGGAATTAGGTATTGGTTTTTTGTTTTTCGAAGGAAAACAAGTTCTGAGAAGAAATAGTGACCTTTGGTCTCAAGGCCAAATTCTATCGTTTTTTAAGGTTTCTGGACACTTTTAGTTTTCTAGCGTAGGATCCTCGTGCCTATTGCATTGTTTTCAATCTCTTGTATGCTTGGTTTCTTTTGAGTTTTCTTTGCAATTTATGCTTGTCGCGATGATGATTTTTTCACGCTTCGCGCCCCGCCATCCCCCCTCTGGATTTGAGGGGAGACAACGACGCACGGTGAAAAATGGAGGGGTGTTATAGTCATAAAAATTATGACCATAATTATTAGGAGTCGCCACCTAGTATTACGGTCACTAGAAAACCTATTGGTCTGCGAGAGTCTTGGGTAAGGAGATTTATTGTGCAAGGGAAAGACGCATCACCTCCAGTGCACCGTACCTAAGGTAAGCTGCATTATTGTTTGATTGTTTTTCTAAGTTAAATTTTTATTAGTCTTTACTAAGGTTCGACGTAGATTTCTCTCCGTTAGAGAATCTCTACCTCATTGCAGGTTGAAAGACTAACCAATAAATTTTGCACCACATTTTAGAAATCCCATTTTTAACTATCTACGAGTGTACTTTACAGTGTAATTTTACACCGCAATAGATAACACAAAATAATTGTTAAATTATTTTCGACATTTTGGTCGACTTCCAAAGGATAATTGTAAACCGGTTACAATATCCAATTTTCGCTTTAAAACATGGAAAATATGCAACAATTTTTTTACAAAAAAACACAGTAGGAAAAACCTTGGAATTCGGCCGTATACACGAAAGCAACACATTTTTTGTTTTTTCTTTTCTTTTTTGAAATGCAATTTTTATGTTTGTTTTGTGTTTTTTTTAATGCAACACACGCACACATTCTCTTTTTCAATATTTTTTGTTACATTATACACATTACATAACATGTACAAGAAATAAAATAATAACAATTTGAAACAAACACATAAACATCTACAAATTACAAAATAAACCTCCTCAGGAACACTTTAGCGGTGGAGGCAGCACAGGGCAGTGGTGGTGCATCAGTTCACGCGCCACCACCACTGGCGGCACATGGAACCACGCGCCACCGCCAATGAAGATCCAAGACAGGGGGTGTAGATCAGCCTCTCCCCTTCTTTCTCTCTCTGAAAACAGCCTTCACGGTGACCTGCAACAGAGGAAAACACAAACACAACAATAGACCAACACCAACAATGGCAGCTAGGTCGTTCTTCCCTCAGATCTATTCTTCCTCCTTCGAATGGCAGCTGGAGCAGGAGAGAAGGAGAGACAGAGGTTGGCCGAGAGGGAGAGAAGCACCATGGAGGGCTGCTGGGTGGTCGATCGTGGTGCTGGAGGCAAACGACGACTTTGGTGGCAGATTTGTGAAGGGGGAAGGGCTGTGCAGTTCAGCCGGTGGAAAGGAGTGGGGGCTACTGTGGAGCAGACGGTGGCCATTGATGAAGGCTGTGTGGGTGAAGAGAGGGGAGGCCATCGGTGTAGAGGAAGTGGCCACCGACAACTGGATAGGAGAGATGGAGGCTCAAGTCAGTCACCGGAGACGGGCTGTCGAGGTTGTTGGAGGGAAGTGTAGAGGAAGGCTGTCGGCGAGGAAGCAGGGAGGCCTGGTTGGAGAAAGGAAAATGTGAAAGAGGGAGAGGTGGCCGGAGGGGGCTGCGGCGGCCTCTAAAAGGGGCTGGCGGCTGCAACCCCAAAAGAAGAGAAAGAGATTAGGGTTTGTGTGGGGTTTTAGGGTTTTTTATTTTTTGATTTTTTTAATCTTTTTTTGGGTCCCCCTTTTACAAAGAAACTCATCTCTATTTATAGAGATAAAATTTAAGCATTTTTTCACTTTGGTCCTTTGTTGTGTAATTTGATCCCTAATTTGACCATAAAATATTGTCTTCAATTTGACCCCTAACTTTGCATAATTGGATTAAAAAAATTCAATTCGATTTTCAAAAACTCTAAACTTCTCAATTGAACCCAAATTATGCATAAACATTTGATTTTTTTTTATCAATTAAGCCCTTAATTAATTTGATGTGACCACTTTAAAGTATATTTAAGTCCTTGCACTTAATTAAATCGCTTCAATTGGACCCTAAATTAATTCTCAAACATAATTATACTTTTAAATTGGTCGACGATTAAGTCAAATCAACCCATAAAAATATAATCATGTCGCTCGATTTAATTTTTACATAGATTTATCCAATGATAAATTATTTTTGCCTCAAATCTGTAATTTTCTCTATTTTTAGGGACAAAAGAGATATAATTAGACCCTCGAAAACAACCAAACTTTTCATATTGATTTCTCTACCCATGTCGACCCCTTTTATTTTATTTTTATTATTTTTGGGTAGATTTTGGGGAGTAACCTAGAAATTGGGTGATGCCAATGCCTGTAACCCGTTCTGCTAACCAACGTCATCAAGTGCAGGTTGATCTCAAAATAGAAAACACTTTACGTAGGTTATGAAAGGAAGCTCGCATCAACATCATGGTTGTTACATGACAACAAACACTCAAGGAGCTTACTGCTCCTAACATGAAAAACCAACCATTGTGCATAAACATAGATAGTAATGTGAATTTTGAACTCAAATCTGGTTTTATATATTTGCTGCCAACATTTAATGGTTTTGCAGGAGAAGATCCTAATACTCATCTCAAGAATTCCACATGGTGTGTGTTTGCATGAAACCAAATGGAGGTGAAGAGGAACAAGTTAAGTTAAGAGCTTTCCCTTTCTCTTTAAAAGGGGCAACGAAGGCATGAATTTTTTTCTATTCTCCCATGTTCCATTGACACTTGGAATGGCATGAAGAAGATCTTCCTTGAAAAATATTTCCCAGCATCTCTAGTTGCCAACATAAGAAAAGAAATATGTGGGATTCAACAATCTCATGGAGAGACACTTGATGAGTATTGAGAAAGATTTGAGTTATTGTTCATCCAATGCCCTCATCATCAAATACCTGATCAGCTACTCATTCAATATTTTTATGAAAGATTGATGCCTACTGACCTAAGTATGTAAATTTTTGAAGGAGTTGTGCACTACCAAAAGAGCTTTCAAACTGAAAGGTCATGAAATGGTAAGTATGGGAGAAGTCGTATCTGTTGTTATTCAAAAGAATATGCCTTTGAAGCAGAAAGACCTAGGTGCATTTACTATCCCATGTGTTATTGGCAATGCTAGTTTTAAAAAGGCTTTATGTGATTTAGGTGCATCCATTAGTGTTATGCATAAACATGTTTATGATTCTCTTAGTTTGGAGCCTTTGAATAAAATCAGCATTGTAATACAACCTGTGGATAGTAGTTTTGTTTACCCAGTTGGTGTGATAGAAGATGTCCTAGTCAAGATTGATAGCTTGCTAATTCCATGTGACTTTTATATTCTTGATATAGAACATGATTCTTGTGATTCCAATACTCCTATATTGTTTGGGAGACCGTTCTTGAAAATTGTCAATACAAAGATTGATTGTGGTAAGGATACTTTGTCTATAGAGGTAGGAGATAAAAAGATTGAATTTAATTTTCATGATGCAATAATCCTTATAACAATGTTTATTCTATCACATGTTATGACAAAGTTTATAAGTGTGTGCAACAAGTTTGTGATTTTGATTGTGTGGATGGATTAAGCGTAGCTTTGAGGTATGACTATTATTTTACCCAATTGGAGGAGATGGAGAGGCACACATGTGTTCTCCAAAACATGCACGAAGTAGTATTGTCTTTGCAAGCTTTGCAAATCGTTCCCCATGGTAATGTCTGTTGATTTAGTACTTTTACATAAAAAAAAACTTTTACATCCATTTTACAGGCCCCCGAGTTAGAATTGAAACGTTTGCCTCATAATTTGAAGTATGTATTCATTGGCGATAACAATACACTTCCTGTTATCATAGCAAAAGGTTTGACAAGTGCGTAAGAGGAAAAACTTGTGGAGTTGTTGTGTGATCACAAAACAACCAATGGATGGACTTTAGCCAACATCAAAGGCATTGGTCCCTCATTGTGTATGCATTATATATTATTGGAGGATGATACGAAACCGACAAGAAAAAATGCAAATGAGATTGAACCCACCTATGATGGAGGTCATGAAAGCTGAAACTTTGAAACTATTAGATGCAGGAGTCATTTACCCCATCACAACCAGTAAATGGGTGGCGCCAATCCATGTGGTGCCCAAAAAGATTGGAATCACATTGGTGAAAAACAGAGATGATGAATTCATTCCTACTCACATCTCGAGTGGATGGAGAATGTGTGTTGATTATAGAAAGCTTAACCTTTCTACACGTAAAGATCATTTCCCGTTACCATTCATGGACCAAATGCTTGAACATCTGGCAGGTAAGTCTTTTTATTGCTTTATTGATGGATATAGTTGATACAATCAGATTGTTATTAATCCTGAGGATCAAGAAAAAACTACGTTTACATGTTTATTTGGTACATATGCATATAGAAGAATGCCCTTTGGTCTCTATAATGCACCTGCAACTTTTCAAAGATGCATGATGAGTATTTTTTATGACTATGTTGAAAGAATAATTAAGGTTTTCATGGATGATTTCACGGTGTATGATGATTCTTTTAATATCTAGAAAACTTATCTTTGATCTTGAAAAAGTGCATTGAAACTAACATTATCATGAACTATGAAAAGTGTTATTTTATGGTAGATCAAGGAATAATTCTTAGGCATGTTGTGTCTTCACGTGGATTAGAGGTTGATATAGCTAAAATAGACATTATTTCATCATTGCCTTACCCCTCATGCGTGAGGGAAGTTTTTTTTTCTAGGCCATATAGGTTTCTATCAACGCTTTATCAAAGATTTCTCGAAGATTACAGCACCCTTGTGCAAACTATTAATCAAAGAAGTGGATTTTGTGTTAGACCAAGCATGTAAAGATGCCCATGATGAGCTTAAAAGGTGTGTCACATCTGCCCCTATCATCCAACCACCAAACTGGGATGAGCCTTTTGAGATAATGTGTGATGCGAGTGACTATGCGGTAGGGTTTGTCCTTGGGCAAAGAATTGCTTTGAGGTATCTTTTGAAGAAAAAGGAGTCCAAACCAAGATTGATTAGGTGGATCTTGATTTTACAAGAATTTGATCTTGAAATCAAAGACAAAAATGGTGCTGAAAACCATATGGCTGATCACTTGAGCCGACTAAGGACCAAGAATATACAAGTTGAAACAATAAGAGAGACATTTCCTAATGAGCATCCGTATGTGTTACATTCCTCCACAAGACCATGGTATGCTGATTTGGTGAACTATTTAGTCACCAAAGAATTCCCTCCAAGTTTGTCTACATTCTAAAAAAATAAGTTACGAGTTGATGCTAGATATTATTTCTAGGATACTCCTCATCTGTGGAAATTTTGTGTGGATCAAGTAGTTAGGAGATGTGTACCACAAGATGAATTTCATTCCATTCTCACCTTTTGTCATTCTCATTCTTGTGTGGACATTTTGAGCAAAAAGAATGACCCATAAGGTACTTGAAAGTGGTTTTTATTGAACTTCTATTTTTAAGGATGCATATCATTTTTGCAAATCATGTGAAAAATGTCAAAAAACAGGTAATATCTCTCATAAGAATCAAATGTCTTTAACAAATATTCTTGTAAGCGAGAATTTTTATGTTTGGGGTATTGATTTTATGGGTCCATTTCCTTCTTCTTTTGGTAATCTTTATATCCTTCTTGCGGTTCATTATGTGTCCAAATGGATTAAGGCAAAAGCCACACAAACTAATGATGCTAAAGTTGTTGTAGATTTTGTCAGGACTCACATATTTGAAAGGTTTAGAATCCCTACAGCTATCATTAGTGATCGTGGCACATATTTTTTCAATCATTCAATGGAAACATTATTACACAAATATCATGTGACTCATCGGACTTCTATGGCATACCATCCTTAAACGACCAAGCTGAGATTTCAAATCGAGACCATTTTGGAGAAGACAGTGCAACCCAACTGGTGAGACTGAAGTCTGCGACTTGGTGATGTACTTTGGGCTTACCGAACCGCTTATAAATCACCAATAGGAATGTCACCTTTTAGGATGATTTATGGGAAAACATGTCATCTACCAGTGAAACTTGAACATAAAGCTTTTTGGGCCATAAAAAATGTAACATGGATTATGATGCTGCTAGGATTGCAAGAAAGTTGCAATTGCAAGAGTTGGAAGAGATTCAAAATGATGTTTATGCGAATGCAAAGATTTACAAAGATAAGACTAAGAGTCTTCATGACCAAATGATTACAAGAAAAGAGTTTCATGTTGGAGACAAAGTCCTTCTCTATCATTCATGTTTGAAACTTTTTCTTGGTAAGTCATGTTCTCGTTGGATTGGGCCCTTTGTTGTTTCTAATGTTTTTCCTTATGGTGCAGTTGCAATTACAAGTTTAGAAACAAATAACGTACTCAAGATCAATGGGCATCACTTGAAACCTTTCTATGAAAGTTGGACGACAAAAATCATCGCTTATGTGGAGTTAGTTGAACCGATTTATGAAGAATGAGCATACCACATGTCGAGCCAATGAAACAAAACAAAAGCGCTTCCTAGGAGGCAACCCAACACAAAAAAAATAGATTTGCTTTCTTTTTCCCTTATCTTTTATTTTTATTTTTTTTTTGCAGTTTTTTTTTTCATTCTTCTATATCCCTTTTCTTTTATTTTCAACATTGAGAACAATGTTGTGTTTTAAGTGTAGGGGTATTGGGAAAATGTAAGTTTTCTTATTTTGGTTTTCTTTATTCTTCCGTAAGAAAAAGAAAAGAAAAGGAAAAATATATGATATATCTTTTTGAACTCCCATTGATTTATGAGAATATGAGTATTATGTATGAGAATTAAGTGAGATAGATGAATATATAAATCAAATGAATGAGTGTGCATGCAAGTTTTAACGTTTAATTGATTTAGGGATTGACTCTGAAAATATGTCATGTTGACTTTATAGTGTTATACCAATGCAAGCTTTTGAGCCTTCAACATTATATTCTTTGATTGTACTTTCTTTTAATGATATGTATCTCTAGAACTTGCTTCATATCTTGTTGAGATTACATTTGCATTACATAGATGCATGAAGATGATAAAGGCATTAAGAATTTTAACTACTAAAGCCAAAAAGCCAACCTAAAGCATAAAAATATTTTTAGGGAGCCCCTTTTGAGCTTGTTTATCTTTTCCTTGCTTTATCTATTTATAAGCCTTAAACTTTTTATATGTTTTCCTCTTTTCCCCTAGTCAAAGAGTAGTAGAGCATATACTTGTGATATTGCATGGAATTATGGTTAAAAATGATGTGAAAAGATAAAAGAAGTGATGTTTGATGAAAAGATGGGCAAAGTTGTCAAAGGTGAAGAACAAAAAAAAAAGAACAAGAAAAGAAAAAAAGAAAAAGAAAAGAATAGAAAAGAGCTTGAAATCGAAAGTAGCTAAGCATTGGTTTTTAAAGATTGAAAATTAATGTGTTTTGATGGAATATCTTTTTTGAATATCATTTTTCAGAATGCTCTACTTTCTTTGGTTTGAACCTTTTCTTCTACTCTCTTTGACTTCACCTTAACCTTAGCCCTATTACAACCAGAAAATAAGACCTTTTGATTCATGAATTGTTTGTAATATGTTAGTAATGATGATGAGATTTAAGAGTAATATTATGGTAGAACATCTTCATCGATCGAATATGAGAGATTTAAACACATAATCCCTAAACACATGAGTGTTAGAGTGTATATCAATGATTGGCCTCACCTATCACTTTGGCATGACATAGATTTCTTTTAAATCCCCAAGAGTAATTGAGTTTTGAAGTTAGCATATAAATAAATTCATAAAGATTTATGTTCTTTGTCCTTCTTGATTGTATTCTTATTTATAATGCTTGAATGCTTGGATATTGATGGGAGATTAAGAGAATGGTCATGGTTATTTTTAATTAAATTTTTTTACCTATCCTTTCTCGAGGACAAGCATATCAGGGAAAATTGCAGAGAATCTACTCAATTAACAATAGAGAAGGAATAACCGAAAATTATGGCTGAACCTCTGTCACTAATGGTCATATTTTGGAGCTAAAATTGTGCAACTACTTGTCGCACCCTTCGCGAGTGCGCGACATTGCGGCAACCCTCCCCGTGAGCGGGGGATTCAATGTCAGGGTTTTATCTTTATTTTTGTAAAAAAGGGAGTCGCCACATAGTATTATGATTACTAGGAAACCTAAAACTGGTCTTTCAGAGATTATAAGGCAAGGGACTGGTTGCGTCAATGGAAGGTTTTAGCACCCCTAGTACGCCCTACCTAAGATAAGCTGCTTGGTGTTTTTGTTTGCCTTATGATTGCTATGATATTGATCTTTAAAAAATATATTGGTTAAATGATGATGACATATTATTCCTGTAAAAATATTTTGGATATTAACCTTTTTAGGATTTATTTATCCAAATATCAACAATGAATAACACAAATCACCAAAAATAAGGTTTTTAAATTTTTGGAAACATGTTGTAAATCCAAAAATGCAAGAAATGATTTTTTTCACGAAATCCATGCTAAAACACATTTTTTCTTCAAACTCCAAGCTAATATATATTTTTGAAAGAAAAAGAATTTTCAAAAATATGCTAGTGTATTGGCCATATGCAAGAAAACAACACATTTTTGTCTTTTTATAATTTCCTAAAAACATATTTTTTTATTTGCAAATTTATATATTTTTATTTTGTCTATTTCTTTTTTGGTGGGCTGGTTGTTAGCCCACCTTGCCTCTGGCTGGGCTGAAGCTCGTGTAATATCCCACATCGGCGGGTGAGGGAGTGGTAGTTGGCCTTATTAAGAGTGCTGCTTGCTAACTTGTCATACGTGTTTTGGGGCATCAGGCTCAAAAGTGGGCTCGCGTCACCAGGAACAAAACCGTGAGGGTAGTAAGGCACAAAGCAAACAATATAAGGCAGGTTGGGCCGGGCTGTTACATCTGGTATCAGAGCTAGGTCAAACCATTGGGACCTGGAATCATGATGTAAATTTTGAAATGTATTACAGGATGGTTTGAACCAAACAACAAGCTAGGACTGACCCAACCCCTATACGAGGAAGGGGGTCAAGTTTACATTATGATAGTAGGACAGAGGGGGATTCCGTGGTAGATATGACCTCTCATATACCTGCGGTATTGGTTCATTCCAAGAGGGGAGAATCAACAGAAGGTTAGGAAAATTCTACATCTTGACGGGCAGATGTGCCTCTAGTAGAGGCATCTGAAGGCAAGAGGCAAACCCTTATATCTTCACCAGTAGCGCCAAGGGCTGTGCCGAACCTATTTTCAAATATGCTTTTATGGAATATATAGTATGGGTTGTGGCGGTAGGGATGGCGACAGGTACTTCCAGTGTAGCTCCTAGATTAGAGCGGGTCGTCACAATAGTACAATGGGTAAAAGGTATGCAGGAAATGGGTTGCGGAACCTTCTCAGGAGAGGAGGATGCAGGTTGTTGGGCATTGGATGCGTAAAGTTGAGAGAGTTATAGAACAAATGTAGATACCTGAGGAAACAAAGGTAGATTGTGCGTCCCAATTATTAACATAAAATGTTCATTCTTGGTGGGAGACAATTAGGGGGAGAAGAGTAGGAGAGGTGTTGAGATGGAGGGATTTCCAAGAGGAGTTTGAGGAGAGGTATTATTCCTGGGAGCATAGAAGGGAAAAAGAACAAGAGTTTTTAGATTTAAGGCAGGGAGACATGACAGTTTTAGAGTATGAGAAGAGGTTTCAAGATTTAACACCTTTTGCCTCCACCTATCTTCCCACGGAGTGCCACAGAGTAGACAGGTTTTGTGATGGATTAAGACACTACGAATGATATTGATGGCTATGCAATTTCAGTCTATACGGGATCTGGTACAGGCTGCTTAAGGTATAGAGAGGGTGATGAGGGATACGACAAAGCTAGTTGTTGAGCAGGGACAAACTATAGGGTTTAAGAGAAGAGATTCAGGGTTTTTATCTGGGATGCCCCTTTTCTATAAAAAGGGAAGAATGCACAGATGTCGAGGCAATTCAAAAGAGAGGTGGGAGTTTTACCCATGGAAGTAGTTCAGGAGGTTTTAAACAAACTGGTAGAACATGATCCTGGGGAGGACAAGTCAGACAGGGAGCCATAACTACTCGGGGTTCTACAGAGCAGAGGGGACCCGTGTATTCCTTGTGTCAGAGGTGTGAGCAAAACACCCGGGGGATTGTTCTACAATGCCAGGAAGATGCTATATCTGTAGAGGAGATGGGCATCGATGGAAGGAGTGCCCTTATATGAGTAGAGGTTGTTATTATTGTGGGGACATGAGTCATCGGAAGAAGGATTGTCCTCGCAGGGCTACTGAGGGAAACCAAAGTCGGAGGACCGATGTTCAGAGTCAGCAACAGTCAGTTACAGTTGATCGACCTGCTAGACCTACCTCGTCAGGGATAAGTGCTACTCGAGGGAGGCCCAGGTTTTAGGAGGGAAGAGTTCAGGGTCGGGTATATCATATGACTCAAGAGGATGTGGGAGCTATGCCTGATGTTGTGGCAGGTACAATATAGTTAAATACAATGCAAGTTTATACTTTGATTGATCCTGGAGCTAGTCATTCATTTGTATAATGTAGAATTGTGGAAAGATTGCATTTGGTGCCTCACAAGTTGAGGATAGGGGCGACTAATAGTGCCCATTTAGGAGAAAACATAAATATTGATGATATCTATAGAGGAGTGAAACTATATATTGGAGGGTTAAAATTGAGTATAGACCTTATTCCATTAGAATTATATGATTTTAACTTGATTTTGGGCATGGATTGGTTAAGCAAACATAGGACACAAGTGGACAGGTTTGCTAAAACAATGACTATCCAGGGAGTAGGAAATAGGAATGTTGTATTTAAAGGAGAGAAAAAAATTCTTCCAAACTGTATGATTTCAGTCTTAAGGGCTAGAAGGTTAATGAGCAAGGGTTGTCCTGCTTGGTTAGCTCATGTAATAGAGACGAAAATGGGCAATGTGGACTTGGTTAGTATTCCCATTGTTAGGGAATTCCAGGATGTTTTTTCTGAAGAGTTACCGGGATTGCCTCTAGTTCAAGAAGCCGAAGTTTCCATAGAAACTATCCCCGGAATTTACCCAATAGCTCAGTCTCCCTATCGGATAGCACTTGCAAAATTGGTTGAACTGAAGGTCCAACTTCAGGAGTTAATAGATAAGGATTCATTTGGCCAAGTAACTCACCTTGGGGAGCTCCAGTATTGTTTGTAAAGTAGAAGGATGGTACCCTTCGACTATGCATTGATTATTGATAATTGAATAAGGTAATGGTAAAGAACAGGTATCCACTTCCACGGATAGATGATTTGTTTGATCAGTTAAGAGGTGCTAAGGTATTCTCTAAGATAGATTTGAGTTCGGGGTATAATCAATTGAGAATTAAAGAACAAGATATTCAGAAGACAGCATTCAGAACCCGTTATGGACATTATGAGTTCTTAGTGATGCCTTTTGGATTGACCAATGCACCAACGATGTTCATGGATTTGATGAATTGAGTATTCCATCCTTACTTGGATCAATATGTGGTGGTATTTATCGATGACATCCTGGTATATTCCAGCTTATATTCAGAGCATGAACAACATTTGCAAGTCGTGTTACAGACTTTGAGGGAGAATAAATTATATGCGAAACTGGATAAGTGTTAGTTTTGGCTCAAGGAAGTGGTATTTTTGGGTCATGTAATTTCTACAGAAGGAATATTCGTGGATCCAAGGAGGGTATAGGTTGTGTTAAAATGGGAGAGGCCTACTAATGTGAGAGAAATTGGAAGTTTCTTGGGTCTTGCAGGATATTACCAGAGGTTTATTGAGGGGTTCTCCACCATAGCATCACCTTTGACCAGACTAACCTGCAAAGAAATCAAATTTGTTTGGTCGAAGGAGTGTGAAGGGAGTTTTCAAGAACTAAAGAAAAGGCCCACTTCTGCTTCGGTGTTTCTTTGAAATTCTTCTTTAGAACGGTTTGTGGTATATATTGATGCTTCAAAAAGAGGTATGGGATGTATATTGATGCAACATGGTTATGTAATTGCTTATGCTTCCAGACAATTAAAGCCACATGAAGAGAATTACCCAGTTCATGACCTGGAACTTGCAGCGGTAGTGTTTGCCCTAAGAGTATAGAGACATTATTTGTATGGGTCACAAGTGCAAATCTTCACAGACCATAAGAGTTTGAAATATCTGATGTCACAGAAGGAGTTAAACATGCACCAAAGGAGATGGGTGGAGTTAATAAAAGATTATGATTGTGTGATTGACTACCATCCTAGTAAGGCTAACATTGTAACAGACGCTTTAAGCAGAATGGGTAAAGCAATTATGAATAACATAGAGATCAAGAGACAAGGAAGTATAGTGGAAATGAGAAAAATGGGTTTGTGGTTAAGGGTGGGTCCTGAAGGGTCATTGTTAGCCCGATTAAAAATCCGATCTGTACTTCGAGATAAAGTTTTGGAGGCTAAACAAATAGATGAGAAGGTAAGGAAGATCAAGGAGAATGTGAACCAGGGTATAGAAAAATCCTTTCAAGTGTTATTTGATGGACTAATAGCTATGGGAAGATGAATTTATTTGCCCAATAATGAGATCTTGAAGGATGAGGTATTGAGAGAAGCTCATGAATCCTGTTTTGCAACCCATCCTGGAAGTAAGAAGATGTATAGGGATTTAAAGGAATATTATTGGTGGCCAAATATGAAGAGAGAAATAGCAGAATTTGTGTCGAATTATGGGATTTGTCAACAAGTGAAGATAGAACACCAGAAACCTACAGGGAAGTTGCAGTCGTTATCAGTTCTAGAATGGAAATGAGAGGATATCTCTATGGACTTTGTGATGGGATTACCCAAGGGAAAGAAAAGTAATGATGCCATATGGGTGATTGTGGATCGATTAACAAAGTTTGTTTTGTTTTTGCGGTGTGAGAACGACGGACTCAGTGGATAAACTAGCAAAATTGCACATAAATGAAGTGGTTAGACTCCATGGGGTACCAATATCGATCGTATCTGACTGAGATCTGAGGTTCACATCGAGACTATGACCTAGTTTACAACGGGCATTAGGAACAAAGTTAAATCTAAGCACAACATTTCATCCACAGACGGATGGGCAGTCGAAAAGAACCATTCAAACTCTTGAGGACCTTCTAAGGTCTTGTGTACTGGAATTTGGTGGAAATTGGGAGGATCACTTGTCATTGGTAGAATTTACTTATAATAATAGTTATCAAACTACTATTGGTATGGCTCCATATGAAGCCTTGTACGGGCGAAAGTGTCGTACCCCAATTTGTTAGGATGAAATAGGGGAAAGGAAGTTCTTAGGACCCGAAATGGTACAACAGACAACTGACAAGGTACAGGTGATTAGAAAGAGGATGAGAAAAGCCCAAGATAGGCAAAAGAGTTATTTTGATAACCGAAGGAGGCCATTGGAATTCCAAGTGGGAGATAAAGTGTTCTTGAAGGTAGCTCCTTGGAAAGGTATCATTTGATTTGGAGTGAAGGGGAAATTAGCTCCACGATATATTGGCCCTTTTGAGATCTTGGAAAGAATCGGACCAATTGCTTATCGATTGAAATTGCTTGTACATTTGAACAACATTCACAATGTGTTCCATATATTCATTGTTGCGAAAGGCCAAAATAGACCCCTCCTGAGTACTGCCACAAGTACCCATGAAGGTTAAAGAGGATTTAACCATGGAAGTTAAACCCATCAAGATTTTAGATCGGGATGTCTTGCTAAAGAATAAGAGAGTTCCATTGGTGAGAGTATTGTGGAGAAGCTCACAAATAAAGGAGAAGTATCCGCATTTATTTCCTGAAATAGGTACTTAAATTTAATTTCGAGGATGAAATTTCTAATAGAAGGGGAGAATGTAAACCCCAGGAAATAAATGTAAGTGTTAAATTAAAGAAATAAATTAAAAGAGAAATAAAATAAGTTGAGGGGAGGGTGAAATTGAAATAAATGTAAAGATTAAGATTTAATTATAAGAAGAGAAGGTGTGGGGTAAAAAAACATTTAAAGGAAATGGGGGGCCTTAGTGCAATAAGAGAAATTGAGTATAAATACCCCTCTTTTCTCTCATTTCCAGGAGAAGGAGAGGAAGAAAGGGAGGGAAATTTTGATATTTTCTTACCCAAATTGAAGAAGAATTTCGAAGTGAAAGTGAGATTACGGATGACCAAAACATTCAAACATCAAAACCCCAAGGATTTGGAGTATTATTGGAAGGAGAAAGTGGAGGAAAAGGAGTGTTTGGGCTTGAAGTATAAGGAAGAGAAAGAAGAGATAAGGATATTGTGATTTCACAAGCTATTAGGATCTTGAATCTTTCTTGGAAGGTGTTTCTTATATACATCTAAAAGATTCTTGACTTTATGGTTAAATTGCATTGTTTTTCTTTATGAATTTTGGGTTAGGGTTCTTGAAACATTTTGGGGGAAATGTGGAATTGCGTGAAATTGATAAATGTGAAATGAAATAGGATTAAATGAGAGTTAATTGGAAAGAAAAATGGAAAGGAAAAAAGGGGAGCCCTAGGAAAGGCCATGGCTGGCCATTGAGGGCAGAAATTAGGAGGGAAAGATTATGTGTTTTGTAAAATAATTATTGTATATGTTGCATTGCATGTGAATGGTTGTGTAATGAATGATTGAGCATGAAAAGAATGAGGGAAGTCTTGTTTCCCCAAGGACAACTTTTGGCCAAATGCATGTGTTGCAGAAGTGAATAACTTGACAGATTCATCTCTTGACTTTCGGAGAGAATTTGAGTGGGAATACAAGGGAATTAGGATTGGGTTCCTTCGTAGGAGTTGTAGTTATGGATATCTAATATCCAATGAAACTTATTTCATTTAATTTGGAATTTTATAACTCTAGTTAAGGGTCACCTAACGTGACTGTGCAGGGCAAACTTTGTAGAACAGCAGGTTTGTCACATTCGTGATGCATTTCATGAATATTAGGGACAAAACTGGGTTTTCTTCCCTTCATAAGAGTTGTAGATTTATATGTTATCTTTCTAAAGAGATATAGTTTGTACAAAACGGAGTTCCATAACTCCTGTTATAGTGAAAAATATGGGAAGAGGTCGAAATGAGGTGGGAGGTCACGAAATGATGAAGTGAGATGCATTAAAGGAAAAGAAACAAGTTATGTTTGAAAATGGGTATTTATAATGATTTTTTTTATTGAGAAAAGTTGTAAAGGCATATTCAATTGTTTCGGTGTGGTTGTTACAAAAAGTATCGGTGGTTAGAAATGATTTACAAGAATTTCCTGTAATTGCAGGAGGGAACAAAACTGTTGAAACAAGGAACCGCGAGCAGAGCAAAAACAAGGGACCGCGAGCAGAGCATCACAACAGGTAGGTGATTCATGCCTATGTTTCTAATTTAATTTTCATAGTGAAAATGTATGATTCATGTTTAAAGTTTTGGTAGAAGTTTGAGAAGATATGATGTATCAATAAGAATATTTAAGGCATGTGCATCAGGGAAGTTTGGAAATGTCATGAACAAAACATGGCGGTGGCTAGTATACATTTAGTGTATGTCAGGATCCCGGATAAAGGGATCACCAAAGAAAATGGCTAACATATATTTTAATATATGTTAGGATCCCGGATAAGTGGATCATCATGAATAACTGTCATACATTCAGTGTATGTCAGGATCCCGGATAAGGGGATCACTATGCATAGGCTAATATACATTTAGTGTATGTTAGAATCTTGGATAAAGGGATTGTGGTGCAATGCTTACACACACATTCATGTATGTTGAACTTTCAAGAGTAAAATAAAAATGTATGAGGTATGTTACGGACCTGGAAAGGGGTCCTCTCCGATATCTAATGTCGGTAGGGTGATAAGGGTATCAGAAAGGCTTAGTGTTGGCAATACCTAGTATCGGTTATATTTAGTATCAACAATACGTAAGTGGGGAAGATAGTTTGGTTTTCAAATAGCTATGTTGATTATTTCAATTATATATGATGGCATATCGTGGGTTTAATAACTTTAATATGATTTCTTCTAGAATTTTATGAGATTATCTTGTATCTCTATTTCAGGTCCATCATCTTCACGTTAGGAGTAAAGCTATCGTTTCTTAGTTTTTGTATCCAATAGTAATTTGTATAAAGTAAATGTTGGCAAAGTGATATGTATGTTCACTATTTTTGGAAAAATATTGGAATGTAAGAAAATTAACTTGTTTTGTCGTATTTTATTAAATGTGACTGGATTTAAATCAACTCTAGTGTAAATGGCTGAATGATGTTAAATGTATGGTTTATTAATTATGGTAATGATGAGGATGATGTTTAAGGTTTTGTAGACCCAGGATGAATGGGTCAAGATTGATTTAAGGGTTATATTACTACCCACCTGTTACTGTTTCGGAACATGTTATTGTTTCAGGATATGTTATTGTTTGAGACCTATTACTATTTTGGGACATGTTAATTTTTGAGACCTGTTACTGTTTCGGGACACGTTACTGTTTTGAGACATGTTACTGTTTTGAGACCTGTTACTGTGTACGGTCATGCTACTGCTCGCTTGTCATTGAGAAAAAAAATATTATGTTTTTTTGGTGAATGTGTAGTTATAAGAAGACCTGTTGGTCCCCAAGAGTATGGGGCGTTGCATTTGGTATCAGAGTCGACCTCACAGGCTGTCCGATTGTGCCGACAAGTTCGTCGGGCTCCTTAAAGGGGTGGATTGTAATATCCCACATCGGCGGGTAAGGGAGTGGTAGCTGGCCTTATTAACAGTGCTGGTTGCTAACTTGTCATACGCATTTTGGGGCGTTAGGCTCATAAGTGGGCTCACATCACCAAGAACAAAATTGTGAGGGTGGTAAGGCCGAAAGTGGACAATATATGGCAAGTTGGGCCGGGCTGTTACAACCCGTCTTAATCAGGGGTTAGGCTGGGTACAAAGCCTGGCCAACTGGCCTAGCAGGGAGTGAATTAATTCACTCTTCGCATGCAAAACAAAGATCTACAATAGAATGGAAGATTTTCGAGTGTGATAAACGGAGTACCTGTTAATATCGTTGGATAGAGGAGGTCAAGGTGGTTCTTCCATTCATGGTGGCGTAGGAAATGATGGCTTGTGGTGGCTGGAATGGGCGTCGGAAGCTGGTCGGTGCAATTGCTAGTACCACCGTTGCTGCTGTTGCTACTTCCCAGAGGCCACGGCTGGGCTGCTAGTGTGGAGGGGAGGCTGAAGGTGGTGATGAGGGTGGAGCTAGGTGGCTTGTTGACAAATCTTGGAGGAGAGAGAGAGAGAGAGACATCGTTCGACTGGAAAGAGGGAGAGAGAGAGTTGCTGCGAAGGGAGAGAGAAACGTGGGGCTGCAACTGGAGGAGACAAGGAGTAGGCTGTGACCGGTTCTAGTGGGGAAGAAAACAGGTTGACTTCAACGTAAATTTTCTCTTCGATTCGTGAATTTTTCTCTTCTCGTCCTCTTTTTTTCGAATTCCCTCGTGTGTTTCTCAAATCTCTCCTCTTTGTTTCGTGAATTCTCCCCGTTCTGCTCTCTGTCTCTTTTTTCTCTCTTCTTCCCTGTTCATCTTTTTCCAATATTTTCTCTTCTCGATCCTCCCTTTCTCCCTTATTTTCTCTCTTTTATATTCTCCCTCTTTCTGTCTCTTCTCCCTGGTATTTATAGCCATGAAAGGCAACCCTTCGACTACCCATGGCGTGCAACAAAGGGTTGTCGCCGCCTGAACAAGCAGTGCAGGCATGCCTGAATAGTGCAGTGCAGTGCAGGCATGCCTGAATAGTGCAATTTTTGAAATATTTAGGAAGGTGAAAGTATGATCTGGTCCTCAATTTATAATTGCTCTAATTGCACCCTCAATTGAATTTAAACTTTCATTTTTTGTGCAATTGCATCCCCATTAAAATTTCGAGCGTAACCTTAGCTTTGGGCGCCTTTTTTATTCTGGTCCTTGGTTTTTTATTTGCATGATTTAACCCCCAATTGACCATTAGACTCTCAATTCATTCAATTTGGCCCCCGATTTCGCATAATTGGCTTGGAAAAAATTCAAATCGGTCTCCAAAAATTTCAATCTCATCAATTGAACTCGAAATAAATTCAAAAACTTGATTTTTCATCGAATAAGCCCTTAATAAAATTAATTTGACCTATTTAAAATATAATCAAGTCCTTGCACTTAGTTAAATCCTTCGATTGGACCCTAAATTAATTCTCAAACATAATCACACTTTTAAACTGGCCAATGATTAAATCAAATGGCCCATAAAAATATAATTATGTCTTTGAACTTAATTTTTACGCATATTTATCCGATAATAAATTAGTTTAGCCTTGAATCTGTATTTTTTCCTTCATTTTTGGGCACAAAAGAGGTACAATCGAGCTCTCGAAAGCATCCAAAATTTCACCTTGATTTTCCTACCAACACCAGCCCCTTTTATTTTATTTTTTTGTTATTTTCGGGTAGTTTTGGGGAATAACCTAAAATTGGGTTATGACCAAAATTTGTTGCGATGTCGCGGTCGCACAAATTAATTACCCTAGCTTAAAACACACAAGATAGTATAGAGCAAGCAAGGGGTCGATCCCACGAGGAAGTTTCAAGTCAGATTTTTATGTTGTACGTTATGTGATTGGGGGGATTTGGTTTGTGATTATCTAAACTATGGCAGCAATTAAACTAGCAAACAAAATCAATTAAAATCGAAACTTATCAAGAAAACAAACCTTGGTCACAAGCATACATCCACCTACGGAAATTAGAACCGATCCTTGAAACAAAAAATGCAATTTATGTTCTGAAATTTTATCTTTTCTTAACGTGATTAATTAACGGATCTGCCGTATAACTAATCCTAACCAACAAACAATCAAAGTGTCCACACTAATGATTCAATTTAATCGTAGCTTTAAGAACTAGATAATTTCATCAAGATTAACATACAAGTTGTCCGCAACTTGTGTCAATTTATTCATATGTTCTCCCTAAGTTCAATAATGTAGTTCCGCCACAATTATCAAGCTTAGTTGCTTCACAAGTTCATATATCACAACTCCGGTTTTGATATTAAACTTAGTAATAGATTGTTCACAACAATAACTTAGAGTCCGCTCTAGCAATCATCAACAACAATCATAGGAAATATGCATAGGAAAACAATCATACTCATTCATAACATAAACTGAAAATAGAAGGAAGAATAAATCTCACGGTTCTTGAAATCCGAAGGTTTTTGTGTCCTTGCAACCAAGCAAAAGAGTCTAGCCTTGCATGTTTATTGAACAACTAATTAAAAAGATGGAAGAACACATGATTTAGGGTTTGGAGGAGGAAGATTTTGTGTTTTCTTTTGTGTTGGCCGCCACTTCTTTGCTCCTCTTCTCCTTTATATATGCTTAGAAACCCTAGTGTCTATTTTACAAAATAGTCCTTCCTTAAGTTGGCAGAATTTAGTTGTCCCTTGTAAAATTCATATCTCCTTCATATCACATCGTTTTGAGCTAAATTTGGAGCGTTTATAGGTATTTGAGTCCTGAATCCATTAAAATTGCGTTTGCATCAATTTGACTTCTGTAGCTCCAGATATTAAATTTTGGATGACCAAAGGTCAACACTGGCAGAATGCGAGATTTGACTTTGCAGGATGCGATTTCCATGATATTTCTCTTTTTATTTTTCTTTCATTACATTTCCAGAAAGGTATGGATGTTAGCTTTTCAGTTCCACTGGAATCACTTCATTTCGATCTCTAGAACTCACGCTCTGCACAAAACATCGACTGAACGTCAAATCTGCCAATTACCTCCAATTTACTCCTTTTTGCATCTTTCATCCAAAAATACCTTCAAAACATAAAACAAAGAATATCAAGGCATTTTATACACAAAACATATGCAAAACACTATGTAAATATGGATGAAATTATCAAATAATATGGTTGCATCAACACTACTTATTGTAATAACTTACTCTTAGCATTACCGTTTACTTTGTTTCCTAAACAGAGTCCCATTAAGATGTATATATACTGCACATAATATGTACTCAATTAATCAATAAGAAAACTGAGGAGAATTATTGATTCAAACTTAGTTGTGTTTTTTAAGTCTCTTTATGGTATCAGAGCAATCCAATTCCGACGAATCACCGATCCAAAACACCACAATGTCATCATCCTCCGATCAAAACCCAAATTTCACTCTCAATACCCAACCTTCTTCCACAGAAAAAAATCTCTCATTGCATTTAACATCACAGCACAAATCAATAAAAAAATAATTCCTTCCACCTTTCCTCAATGGCGTGCTCAATTTGAAGCACTTGTTATTGGTTACGATCTAATCGACTATGTCGGCACACTTAAGTGCCCCTCCTCCTTTGGCATAGCCACTGATGAGCTTCACATGCTCTACTGGGTCTGTCAAGACAAACTTTTTTGAGTGTTATTTTAGCCTCCACATCACCATCGATAACGTTACTCATTGCTACGGCAAAAACATCTCATGAAGCTTGGAAAAAGTTGAATAACCTATATGCTAGCCGATCAAGAACTCGTGCTATGCAATTAAAGGAGGAGCTCACCTCAATCCAGCATGGGCATTAGACAATTGCAGAGTATCTACACATTGTGAAGGCTTTGGCTGATGAAATAGTCATCATTGATCACTCAATTTCAGATGATGATCTAACTCTTTATGTATTGAATGGTCTAGGTTCAGAATTTCGGGAAATTGTAGTGCCTATTTGAGCCAAGGAATCACCACTGACATTTAAAGAACTACATAATCTATTGGTGGGACATGAGGCATACCTAAGATGCATGGAAATAGCAACACAACACATGGTAGCATCTACTAATTACATAAAGACAAAGCATCCCACTTACAGAAGAAATCAACAATGGTCCCTCAAACCAAATGACAACCCCCGGGGTCCCATGGCCCCAGCACAAGCAAAAACTATAGCAGCACTCAACATGATGGACGTCATTTTAAATCAGACAAACCCATTAATTTCAATCGACGTTACCAACCCAAAATGTCAGATCTATGACCAATTTGGTCATATTGCAAAGCATTGTCCTCAATTTCATCCACAGAATGTTTCCATCAACTGTTCCATGACCTCTGCTGGAAAGAACAACACATGGTTACTTGATTCGGCTACTTCACATAATATCACGGGTGATCTTTCTAATTTATTTGTTCATTCTGAATATGATGGAATTGATGAAGTATTGCTCTGTGATGGTACAGGTTTGACATTCTCACACATTGGCTCATTAAATTTAAAATCCCCCTGCCGCAACTTTACACTTTATGAATTCCTCTATGTTCCAAATCTTCACAAAAATTTAATTTATGTTCATCACTTTACCAAACAAAATAATGTTTTTGTTGAACTTCATTCTTTTCACTTTTTTGTGAAGGACGAGAATACGGGGGCGATATTACTAAAAGGAGCATGTAGCGATGGCATCTACATCTTTTTGGATTCAATGGTGATGCCCCAAAAAGTTGCTAATTTGCATGAATGGACTTCCATTGTTGGATGGCACAAGCGTCTTGGGCATCACTCTTTTAAAATTGTCAATCACCTTATTAAGAATTTTTCGCTTCCCATTTCATCGCAAAAACATTTTTCATCCTTATGTCATTCATGTTCCATTAATAAAGCACATCAACAACCCTTTCGTAGCACAAGTCTGCAAAGTCATGCACCTCTTGAACTAATTTACACGGGTGTGTGGGGTCCAGCTAGTTATACTAGAATTGATGGTTCACGGTACTATCTTATTTTGTGGATCACTATACAAAAGACATTTGGTTCTATCCTATGGCAACTCAATCCGGTGTGTCTGCTATTTTTCCACAGTTTAAAACATTTGTTGAAAAACGTTTTCAAAACCAAATCAAAACATTATACTTAGACAATGGCAGTGAGTTTATTGCCTTAAAATCATATTTCTCAAGTCATGGCATAACCCACTATACCACTGCCCCATACACCCCCTAACAAAATGGTGTCTCCGAATGCCGTCACCGTCACATTGTGGAAACAGGCCTTACGCTATTTCAAGATGCAAATCTTGACTTTTCGTATTGTCCCTATGCCTTTCAAACAACGTCTTACCTCATAAATCGACAACCCACACCACTCCTTCACAACAAATCACCTTTTGAAGCTCTCTTTCACCAACGCCCAAGTTATTTAAAGTTTAAGAAATTTGATTGCCTTTGTTATCCTCTCACAAGACCCTATAATTCAAATAAAATGGAACCAAAATCAAAAGCATGCATCTTTCTTGGGTATTCCTCTACTCAAAATACATACAAATGTTTTGATCCTCATCTGCAAAAATTCTTCATCTCTTGCCATGTATTGTTTGATGAAAATGGACATCATTGCAACCCCTCACAACCTCAGTCCAAACCTGTCAGCCAAACCAATCACCAAATCACCCCCCTTCACTTTGGTTTCCCGCAGATTGTTGCGCCGCCGCCAGTGATTTCTACACCATCAGCGTCATCACGATCTCTGGAAGACTCCCCTGCCATCACTGCATCCTCCCCAAGTAGTTTCAATACCCCTGCATCCTCTCAACATTTGGACTCTCACGCCACTGATCTGCCCCGTTGTCCAGCTTCCACCCTCCCGTCTCCCATTGTCCCCATTCCCATTCCACCCTCAAATCCTCTTTCTCGCACGCACAACATGACAACATGCTCGATGAACCAAATCTTCAGACCTAAACAAGTTCACACAATAACCAAACACCCTTTTCCCCAGACCATTGAACCAACTTGTGTGAGTCAAGCCATTACCCATCTTCATTGGCGTGAGGCTATGTCACATGAACTCACTACCCTCATGCAAAATGGAACATGGGACCTAGTACCATTACCTCCAAATTGTGCACCCGTGGGTTGCAAGTGGGTCATTCGAGTAAAAAGAAATGCAGATAGCTCAATCAACAAATTCAAAGCACGCCTCGTTGCTAAGGGTTTCCATCAACGACTAGGGATTGATTTCAAGGAGATATTCAGCCCTGTCATAAAATCATCTACTATAAGAGTTGTGTTGTCTGTTGCAGTCATGTGTGGCCGGGAATTACATCAAATGGACGTCAACAATGCATTCGTTAATGGTGTTCTAACTGAATCTGTCTTCATGATTTAGACTTCAGGTTTCAAAGATTTGTCCAAACCTAAGCATGTTTGCATGTTGAATAAGGCTATCTATGGCCTTAAACAAGCACCTAGAGCTTGGTATTTAGCACTCAAACATGTTTTACTTCAAATGGGATTTCAGAACTCCAAGGCTGACTCTTATTTATTTATTTACAGCAATGACTCCAGTATCTGCTACTTACTGGTTTATGTTGATGATCTTGTCATAACAGGGAACAATCCTTCTCTTATGGCCACTTCATTCAGCAGCTGGGAGACATGTTTTCTCTCAAGGACATGAGCTCACTTCACTTCTTTTTGGGTGTTGAGGTTATTCCCAGTAAGGCAGGCATGTTCCTCACCCAACATAACTATGTTCATGAGCTTCTAGCTAAAAGCAACATGAGTGATGCCAAAGATGTCTCTATGCCTTTGTCCACCTCACATCCACTTCAGCTAGTTGACAACACTGCTGTTGTGGACTGCACAACATTTCGCCAAATTATGGGCAGCCTTCAATACCTCTCCTTGACAAGGCCAAACTTAACCCCATTTCATGGATGTCCAACAAACAGCATGCAGTTTCATGCTCATCAATGGAGGTTGAATACCGAGACTAGCCAATGTAGCCTTAGAAACAATGTGGCTATCGACTGTCTTCAAGGAACTTGCATTTCCAATACAAGACCCCCCTCTGCTATTATGTGACAATCTTAGAGCCATGCACCTCAGCCTCAATCCAATCAACCACTCGCGCATGAAACACATTCAAATTAATTCTCACTTTGTACGCAACTTGGTGCAACAAGGTAGCCTTCGGGTCAGACAAGTCCACACACAAGACCAACTTGTTGATTTGTTAACTAAGCATCTGTCCAAATAATGAATGATTGTGTTACGTAACAAGATTGGTCTTGCCGATGTAAGCTCAATCTTGTAGGGGCATATCAGGGAAAATTATAGAGAATTTGCTCAATTAACAATAGAGAAGGAATAACCGAAAATCATGGCTAAACCTCTGTCGCCAACAATCATATTTTGGAACTAAAATTATACAGCTACTTATTGTAATAACTTAGTCTTAGCATTACCGTTTACTCTGTTTTCTAAACAGAGTCCCATTAAGATGTATATATATTGCACATAATATGTACTCAATTAACCAATAAGAAAACTAAGGAGAATTATTGATTCAAACTTAGCTGTGTTTTTTAAGTCTTTTTAAGCTTTTAGATGAGATGGTTCCTTAACATGGTAAGAGACTTGTTAACCCAACGGTCACGAGTTTGAATCTCACCGCCCTCATTCTATTTGATAAAAATCAAGCACGAGGTAGTGTGGGTCTGTGCAAGTTTCAAGCCCAAAGGGCTTTCACTTGAGGGATGTGTTAGAAAATAATATAAATCATATTATGGGGCCTCACCTAGAAGCTTAAGCTTATAGGTGAGATGGTTCCTTAACAAAGCAAGAGCTAAGTGTAGGGTTATTTGATGTGACCATATCATTTGATAGTTTCATCCATATTTACCTAGTGTTTTGTGTATAAGATACCTTGATATTCTTTGTTTTATGTTTTGAAGGCATTTTTGAATGAAAAATACAAAAAAGAGGTAATTGTAGCTAATTAACAGATTTAACCTTCAGTCGATGTTTTGTGCAGAGCGGAATCTCTAGAGTTTGAAATGAAGTGATTCTAGTGGAATTCAAAATATAACATCCATAACTTTATGGAAAGCTAAGGCAAAAGAAATAAAATAAGAAAGAGCATGGAAATTGCATCCTTCAAAGTCAAACCTTGCAATCTACCGATGTTGACCTTTGTTCATTCCAACTTAAATATCTGGATCTACAGAAATCCGATTGATGCAAACCTAATTTTGTTGGATCAAGACTCAAATACCTATACACGATCCAAAATTCAGCTCCAAACAATGTGTTATGAACAAGATATGATCTTTATAAGGGACAACAAAATTCTGCCAACTTAAGGAATGACTATTTTGTAAAATAGAAACTAGGGTTTCTCAGCATATATAAAGGAGGAGAGGAGCGAGAAAGTTTTGGCCAGCAGCAAAGAAAACAAATCTTCCTCCTCCAAACCCTAAATCATGTTTTCTTTCATCTTTTTATTTAGTTGTTCAATAAACATGCAAGGCTAGATTCTTTTGCTTGGTTGAAAGGACACATAAACCTTCATATTTCAAGAACTTTGAGATCTATTTTTACCTTCATTTTTTAGTTTATATGATGAATATGTTTGTCATCCTATGCTTATTTTTCTATGATTGTTTATTTAATTTCTAAGAGCGGACTGAAGTTATTATTGTAGACAATCTATTGCTAATTGTAATGGCATTGTGGTTTAATATCAAACTTAGCAATAGATTGTCTACAATAATAACTTTGAGTCCACTCTTAGCAATTAAATAAACAATCATAGGAAAATAATCATAGAAGTACAAAAATATTCATCATCTAAACTTAAAAAAATAAGGTAAAAATAGATCTCACAATTCTTGAAATCTGAAGGTTTTTGTGTCCTTGCAACAAAGTAAAAGAGTCTAGTCTTGCATGTTTGTTGAACAACTAAATAAAAAGATGGAAGAAAACATGATTTAAGGTTTGGAGGAGGAAGATTTGTGCTTTCTTTGCTGCTGGCCGAAGTCCATTGTTGCCTCTCCTCCTTTATATATGCTTAGAAACCTTCATTTCTATTTTACAAAATAGTCCTTCCCTTAAGTTGGCAGAATTTAGTTGTCCCTTGTAAAATTTATATCTCGTTCATAACCCATCATTTTGAGCTGAAATTTGGATCGTTTATATTTCTTTAAGTCTTGAATCTAACAAAATTTTGAGCTGAAATTTGGATCGTTTATATTTCTTTAAGTCTTGAATCTAACAAAATTTGGTTTGCATCAATTAGGCTTCTATAGCTCCAAAATAAAGGTGAGGATCAAGGGGAGAGAAGACCATCAGATTCGGCCAGAACCTAAACCTCTACAACCCATTCAGACACTCATCCAAACACAAACAAATCAGACCATTCGACCACAACTCAAAAACACCTAAATTTGGTCGAGATTGTAGGTAAGAAAAGAGGAGAGAAGAAAGTCAAGAAGAGTGATGACAATTGTGTGGAAAAACTAAAGAAACAACCCAATTTTTATGCTAGAGAGGGTGAGGTCACATCTGCATATTTCACAAACAAGCCAATTATTTTACTTGTGTACAAAGAGACTTACTTTAATACTAATGATCTTGATCATATGGTGCCTATGTTGTTTCTTTATTGCAGGAGTTTGATGATTTGTTCCCCGATGATACTCCAAGCGGATTACCACAATTGATGGGGATAGAGCATCTTATTGATTTCTTACCTAGAGCTTCAATTCCTAACCGACTAGCCTATAGAAGCAATCCAAAGGAGATGATGGAGCTTCAAAGGCAAGTTTATGAGCTAATAGAAAAGGGATATATTCGTGAGAGTATAAGCCTGTGTGCTTTACTTGTGCTATTCATGCCTAAGAAGGATGGAACATGGAGGATGTGTGTTGATTGTCGAGTCATCAATGACATAACAATTTTGATTCGAGGTTGAATCCTTTCGAGGAGAGAGGGGATGATGCGGCCCGGCCTAGAAACACCAGCAAGGACCCATTACATGTTCAGGGGCTTGATTCGTGGTTTTGAAGGTTTCAACCAAGTCAGATTGCATGGACCGTTGAAGTATCAAGAGGAGACCCTAGTACATCTTATCCATATGCGAGAGGGGTCCAATACAACCTTATTTGGTCCATGAAGTGAGGACATCAAAGGAGACAAATGAATCCTACTACAACTTGGAACAAACATGGGTGGCTACAACCCAAGTCTTGCTTCGACTTAATTAATACTTTGTTTTCAGCTAGGATCCAAGGTTTCTTTGAATTAAGTCATGGGCTTTCCAATTTAGGGTTTTGGGTCAGTTTTGAGTGGACCTCTTTTACATCCACATAAGAGGTCCATTAGGGTTACTTTTTCAAGAACTATTTAAACTCATGTAATCTAAATTTTTGCAACCATTGATGAATATTACTTCTGAATTTTTCAGTTTTATATATGAGAGTGATTCTTGCATTCTTTAGTTCTTGAATGAACTGAATCTGACTTATCGAAGATTAACTGACTTCGTGGCGTCATTCTACTCATTTCAATAGTGTTGGTGCCTTGGGGCAAGTTTCCATTGTATCACACTCCTATTAGACCTATTTTGGCTTTCCAGGATCAGATCTCATTCTTGGTTATGGGTTGTGTGATCACAAGGTTCGCATCAGGTGGTATCAAAGTTAGGCTCCGAAACAAGGTCATATCATTATGTTATTTTTGCTTTTTTTGTGTTCCTTAAAGTTTTTCAGTGTTTGTGTCCATTTCCTTGTTCTTCGTGTCTATGTCATCTAATCACAAAAAATAGAAAGAGAGGTTATATTTTATCTTTTTTTGTCTCGTCATTTCATAATATTGTAATTGTTAGTGATCGTGACATTTATTTCTGCAATCATTCAATGGAAGCATTGTGTATCATGTAACTCATCAGACCTCCACAGCATGCCATCCTCAAATGAAGGGACAAACTAAAATTTCAAATTCAGAAATCAAGTCCATTTTGGAGAAGATAGTGCAACCTAACCGGCGAGATTGGAGTCTACAACTTTGGTCTTATCGAACTACTCACAAATCACCTATATGATTGTCACCTTATAGGATGATTTATGGAACATCATGTCATGTACCGGTGGAGCTTGAACACAAAGCTTTATGGGCCATAAAAAAAATGTCATGATGCTATTGGGATTGCAAGAAAGTTGCAATTTCAAGAGTTATAAGAGATTTGAAATTATGCTTGTGAGAATGCAAGGATTTATAAAGAAAAGACAAAGAGTCTTCATGACCAAATGATTACAAGAAAAGAGTTTCATATTGGAGACAAAGTCCTTCTTTATCATTCGCCTTTGAAACCCTTTCTGGAAAGTTGGGCTCTCGTTGGATTGGACCCTTTGATGTTTCTAATGTTTTTCCTTATGGTGCAGTTAAAATTATAAGTTTAGAAACAAAGTACTGAAGGTCAATGAGCATCACTTGAAACCTTTCTATGAAGGTTAGACGACATAACTCACTGTTTTTGTGGAGTTAACTAAACCAATGACCATGCAGCATGTCGAGCCAATAAAGCAAAAACTGGGAGGTAACCTAGCAAAAAGAAAAAAAAAGAATTGCTTTTTTTTCTTATCTTCTAGTTTTCTCATTTTACTTTATTTTATCATTCTCTAATATTCCTTTTCTTTTATTTCGACATTGAGGACAATGTTGTGTTTTAAGTGTGGGGGTATTGAGAGAATGTTTGTTTTCTTATTTTGGTTTCTTTGTTGTTTCAAAAAAAAATGTTCCTTTATGTTGTTAAGATTTAACATTAAAAGAGCTTGAAATCAAAAGAAGTTAAGCTTTGGTGATTATAGAAAAAAACATGTGCTTTGATGGTATATCTTATTTGAATATCATTTCTCAAAATGCTCTACTTCCTTTGGTTTTAATCTTTTCTTTTACTTTCTTTTACCTCACCTTAACCTTAGCCTCATTACAACTGAAAAGTCAAACCTTTTAATTCATGCATTGTTTGTAATATGTTAGTAATGGAGATGAGATTGAAGAGAAAGTTTATGGTAGAATATATTCATTGATTGAGTTTGAGAGATTTAAATGCATAAGTTCTAAACACATGAGTGTTGGAGTGTATATCAATGAGAAGACATCTCAATTTGGCACGACATAGATTTCATTTAAATCCCGATGATTAATTGAGTTTTGTATTTGCATGTAAATAAATTCATGAATACTCTTTATCATTCTTGATTATATTCTTGTTTATAATGCATATATTCTTGGACATTAATGGGAGATTAAGAGGTTGGTCATAATTATTGTCGCGATGACGTTTGTTTTTGCGCTTTGCGCTTCGCGCTCTGCCATCCCCGGAGGAGGGACGAAGCGCGGTAATATAGGGTTTTATAATCGTAAAGTTACGACTATAATTCTTAGGAGTCACCACCTAGTATTAAGATCACTAGTAAATCCAATAGTCTGTGAGAGTCTAGCTAAGGGGACTAGTTGTGCAAGGGGAAGATGTATCACCCCCAATGCACCCTATCTAAGTTAAGTTGCATTGTTTTTGTAAGTTAAATTTTCTATTTGTTGGTCTTTTTTAAGGCTCGAAGTAGATCTCTCTTCGTGAGAGAATCTGTACCTCATTGGAAGTTAAAAACCTAATCATTCTAAAGTTTGAAAATTTTAACACCACATTTTAAAAAAACCTTTTTTACTATTTGTGGATGTACTTTACAATGTAATTTTACACCTCGATAGCTAAAACAAAACTATTGTTATTTATATATATATATATATATATTGGAAAAATTCCAACGAATAATCGTAAATCGGTTACGATATCCAATTTTTGATTCAAAACATGAGAAATAAGCTATATTTGTTTATACAAAAAATATGCTTGGAAAACCTTGGAATTGGGCTGTGTGCATGAAAACAACATATTTTTTGTTTGTATTTTTTAAAAAAGACATTTTCTGTTTCATGGAGATTTTGTATTTTTGTATTGTTTTTTCATTATTTTTTTATTGGTTGGCTGCCTAGCCCACCACCCCTTCTTTGTTTTTTTTGGACTGGGTCAAACGGCCTACCCCCTTTTGGTCTAGGCTTCCCTACCCAAGTGGGCTGGGAGGCCCAGGCCTCCTTTGAGGCTTGGCTAGACATTGTCCAGCCCGACCACCGCATCCACTATTCACATGCAGTTGAACAGTAGGGAGGAGTGAATTAATTCACTCTCCCGTTGTTCATAGTGAACAATAGCAAAAGATGGATGGAATGGGAGGCTCACCTACCATTGTCGGCGGGTAGAGGAGGCCAAGGTGGTTCTACTGGTGGTGGCATTAGAATTGATGGCCTATGGTGGCTAAGAGAGGCGTTGAAAACTAACACTAGAGGAGAGAGAGAGAGAGAAAGAGAGAGAGAGAGAGAGAGTTGTCAATGCGTTGTCGAAGGCTTGTTGTCGTTGATGGAGGAGTCGAAGGACCTACTTCTGGTGAAGAGGGGCTACTATCGATGCTTATCGGATGAGTGGTGCTACTAGAGAAGAGAGGGGGGAGCTATCACTGTTTTTTAAAGAAGAAAAAACATGGTTGTTGGCTGTTGACTATGGCTGATGGGATGGTCGTTGGCATTGAGGAAGGAAATAGGATGGTGATTGGTAACAAAGGAAGGTTGTGTTTGTCACTGTTTGTTCTTATTCTCCGCTGGTTGTATGTGTTTTTTTAGTGTCTCCCCTGTAACAGTTTCATGTTTCGCCCATCTTTATCTGTCCAGTTTTCTCCATTTATAGGTGGAGGAGGAAACCATTGCATGTAGCGATGGGTTATCTTCTGCAGCGGTGTGTCTGCAGTTTTGGGAGAAGGTGCAAGTATATTTTGGTCTCTCAATTTGTAATTGTTCTAATTGCATCCCTAATTAGCTTTAAACTTTTAAATTTATGCAATTGTATCCCCGCCAAAAATTCAATAGCAACCTTAACTTTTCATGTCTTTTTTATTGTGGTCCTTGGTTTCAAATCATGCAATTTGACCATTACACTCTCATGTTTTCTTAAATTTTACCCCTAACTTCATATAATTGGCTTGGAAAAACTCAATGGTCTCCGAAAATTCCAATCTCCTCAATTGAACCCTAATTAAGCTCAAAAACTTGATTTTCTTATCAATTAAACCTCTAATAAAATTAATTTGACCAATTTAAAAAATAATTAAGTCCTTGCATGTAATTAAATCCTTCAATTGGACCCTAAATTAATTTTCAATATAATTATATTTTAAATTGGCCAATGAGTAAACTAAATCGGCCCATAAAAATATAATTAAGTCTTTCGACTTAATTTTTTACGCAGATATATCCAAGAATAAATTATTTTAGCCTTGAACCTGTATTTTCCTTCATTTTTTGGCGCAAAAAAGATACGATTGAGCACTCGAAAATGTCCAAAATTTCCACCTTGATTTTTCTACCAATGCCAACCCTTTTTATTTTATTTTTGTTATATTTTGGGTAGATTTTGGGGGAATAATCTAGAAATGGGTTATGACAGCTATTTTTAATTTGATTTTATTTATCCTTTCTCGAGGACGAGCAAGAGTTAAGTATGAAGGTATTTGATGCAAGCATATTATTCGATAGTTTCACCCATATTTAACTAGTATTTTGCCTATGTTTAATATATAAAATGACTTGATATTCTTTGATTTATATTTTGAAGACACTTTTGGATGAAAAATGCAAAATGAGTAAATTACAAGTAATTAGCAGTTTTGACCATTAGTCAATGTTTTGTATAAAGTGTGAGCTCTAGAGGTTGAAATGAATGATTCTAGTCACATTAAAAAGAAAATATCCATACCTTTCCAAAAATCTAAGTCAAGAAAATAAAATAAAAAAGACATGGAAATCACAGTCTTCAAAGTCAAATCACTCAATCTGCCAACTTGTATAGATGGAGCTATATAAGTCCAATTGATGCAATTATTATTTTTTTTGGATTCCTGACTCAAAGAACTATCAACACTCCAAATTACAGTCCAAAAATATGTTATATTATGGAGATATAATTTTTAAAAGATAGCAATTGGATTCTACCAGCAAAGAAGTTTCGTGAAGAAACGTGTCCAAATTGTGTTTCAAAGCATCTAAACCGAGATCCAAATTTTATTTCAAAAATTTAGCTCATCTAAGTTAAAGCTTGAAGATTTCATGCAAGGCTATTTTTTTTAGAAAAATAGTTATTGAAGTACTTAAATGTAAATTGTCAACTTAAGGGAGAATTATTTTGTAAAATAAGGGCTAGGGTTTCTTAGTATATAAAAAAAGAAAGGGGGAAAAAGGCGACCAAAAGAGATAGAAAAAAATGCCCTCTGTCCTCCACAAATTTGAAATCATGTTTTCTGTTGTCTTTGTTATTAGTTGTTCAACAAACATGCAAGGCTAAACTCTTTTTGTTGGTTGCAAGGATAAAGAAACCTTCAAAAATTTAGCTCATCTAAGTTAAAGCTTGAAGATTTCATGCAAGTCTATTTTTTTTAGGAAAATAGTTATTGAAGTACTTAAATGTAAATTGTCAACTTAAGGGAAGTTTATTTTGTAAAATAGGAGCTAGGGTTTCTTAGCATATATAAAGAAAGAGGGAAAAAAAGGCGACCAAAAGAGATAAAAAAAAATGCCCCCTGTCCTCCACAAATTTGAAATCATGTTTTTTGTTGTCTTTTTTATTAGTTGTTCAACAAACATGCAAGGCTAAACTCTTTTTGTTGGTTGCAAGGATAAAGAAAACTTCAGATTTCAAGAACTATGAGATCTATTATACCTTTTCTTTTCAGTTTATATGATGTATATGTTTGTTCTCATATGCTTATTTTTCTATGATTGTTTATTTTAATTGCTAGAGCAGACTTCAAGTTATTATTGTAGACAATCTATTGCTAAGTTTGATATCAAAACCAGAGTTGTGGTATATAAACTTATGAGCTAACTGAGTTTAATAATTATGGTAGATATATGTTATTAATCTTAGGAAGAATATTCAACCAAATCAAACATAGACTGCAGACAATTATGTTTTCTTGATTAATAGACTTATGTAGTTCTTAATGTTGTCATTGAATTAAATTACTAGTGCAAACACCATGGTTGTTTGATGGTTAGGGGAAGTTATACGACAGATCTGTTAACTACCAATTGTTAAGAAAAGAAAAATATTCAGAATATAAATTAAAGTTTTGTTTCCTTGATCAATTCTAATTTCAGCAGGTGGATGTTTACTTGCGACCAAGGTTTGTTTTCTTGATAAGTTTTGGTTTTAATTAATTTTCACTTGATAGGTTTTTGTTTTCTTTTTCTTTAGCCTAGACAACTTCCAACCCCCAAATTGCATATCATATAGCATAAAAATATGACTTGAACTTTCCTTGTGGAATCGACCTCTTGTTTGCTCTATACTATCATATGTGTTGTGTTTTAAGATAAGACAATAAATTTATACGACCGTGACATTTCAACAATATCATTTAGTTGGGAAAAAGGCAACCACAAGCCACGAAAATTCCCAAGGATTCCTAGAACGCACCGAAAGCAAAATGGACTCTTTACAGAGTCAAAGCCAAGGAACCACCTGCTCAGCCTCATCAAGCAATACAGCAGACTCAAGCTCCTCCATGGATGCAGACCAAGGTCACAAACCAAGTCAACAAGACCGAACCAACAAGGTGCCCCTCCCAATCAAGAAGAAGAAAGGGGCAAAGAAAAAGCAGGAGGTAAGAGACCTCTGAGTGGTTTCTCTTTTATTCCTTTTATGTCCAAGATCGGATGTTGGAATGTATAGGGGCTTAAACAGCCTCCACAAGCAAAAGGCAGTCCAGGAATGGGCTCGCAAAGATAATCTTGATATTCTAGGTATCACTGAGCCTCGGTTAGGCTCTAATAAATTCTCAGAAATAAGTGCGAGGATGGGGCTTCAAGGTTGGCTTAGTGCAGATAATGGGGTAGGCCCTAATAAATGTCGCATTCTGGTGACCTGGAATCCAGCCAAGCTAATGGTGCAAATCCTTGATCACACACCTCAATGGTTGGTATGTGAGACTACCATGCTAGCAACAAATAAGAAGCTGCTTATCACCTTCATTCACGGGTTTAACATGCCAGCCGAGAGAGTTTAATTATAGGATCATCTGGTGGGGAGAAGTTCGGTCAATAAGCTAGTTCCTTGGCTCGCCATTGGAGACTTCAATGCTATCCTTAGTGGGGAGGATAGAGTGGGGGGTCCCAGCGTTGGCCTCAGCACATGGAAGACTTTCCAGTTTGCATCCAGCAAGCTGGGCTCTCATCTCTCCCTTACACAGGCCTGCGATTCACCTGGTCCAATGGGCAGACGGGCACAAATGGTATCCAGAAGAAGCTCAACTGGGCCCTAGCTAATTCAGCCCTCTTGCAGGCCTGGCCTTCGACCCATGCCATCTTCCTCCCGCGCTTGGTTTCTGATCACAGCCCAATGACTATTAATCTGGCCCAGGAAAGCAAGGCCCGTAATAAGCCCTTCTGTTTTCTTAACTTGTGGACAGACAGGGATGACTTCTCGGACATGGTGAAGGGAGTCTAGAATCAACCGGTTCACGGTAACCCTCTCTACCGATTCACTACTAAGCTTCAGCTCATGAGAAGCAGCCTTCGCCGATATCACAAACAGACAACCAGCCACATATCCTCGAGGGTGGCTGATGCCAAATGGAAATGGATAAAGGGTCAATCAGAGATGGATGCTAGTCCAAGAGATCCTTAGCTGCAAGCCCAGGAGAGAATTTTAGCCGAGAACTACAACAGACTATGCAAGGAAGAGGAGGGCTTTTTCAAACAACGATCACGAATTCAATGGCTTGAGTTGGGAGATAGGAACACCTCTTTCTTCCACAAATCCCTCCAACACCGGCGTTCAAGAAACAAAATCCACAGTCTAAGTACTCCAGATGGCACAGTTCTGCATGACCAAGAATTGATCCACCAGCATGCCCTAAATTACTACCAAGCTCTTTTGGGAAGTGGGAGTTCCACTCGTCCAGGGGAAGAGGAGGTGGATATCTCGGGTATGTTCCACAATCAAATAACTGAAGATGAGCAAAGGAGTATGGTTAGTCGGGTCACATCAGAGGAGATAAAGGGAGCTTTATTCTCCATTTCAGATGGGAAATCGCCAGGGCCTGATGGGTTCACCAGCCATTTCTTCAAAAAATGCTGGAGCATCGTGGGAAGGGACTTCACATCAGCGGTACAATTTTTCTTCACTTCAAAATCCTTGCCCCGTTGCGTGAATGCTACCAATTTAGTTTTAATTCCTAAAACTGAGAACCCTGCCATTATGAATGACTTTAGACCCATTGTTTGTTGTAATGTGCTTTACAAGTGTATTTCCAAGGTTTTGGCAAACAGGCTCAAGCAGGTCTTAACCTCGGTGATCGGAAAGTCTCAATCTGCCTTTCTTCCTGGCCGTCAAATATCTGAGGCCATTCTCCTTGCTCAGGAGCTGATGCATGAGTACCATCGGGATAAAAATCCCCCAAGGTGTGCTATGAGATAGATCTTCATAAGGCTTTCGATACCATAAACTGGGACTTCATAGCTGCTGCCATGAAAAATATCTCAATCCCGCAAGAGGCCATTGACTGGATTACTGTGTGTTTCACATCTGCTCATTTCTCGGTGAATCTCAATGGGGAACCAAGGGGTTTTTTCAAGGCTAGCAGGGGTATCAAGCAGGGGGATCCCCTATCCCCGTACTTATTTGTCCTGGCGATGGAAGGGCTCTTGGGTCAGTTGCAGAATGCCTCCATGCATCCAAATTACAAGCACCATTGGCGGTGCAAAGCCAATGCCATCACGCATATTAGCTTTGCAGATGACCTAATGGTCTTCTGCCATGGAGATGAAGACAGTGTGCGAATCATAAGAACTGCTCTAGAGACCTTCTCAATCTCATCAGGTCTCAACATTAATCAAGCCAAGAGCAGAATCTACCTTTCGGGGGTTGACGTGGAAATGAAGGGTAAAATCCAAAGGATTGTAGGCATTGAGGAGTCTAAAGATCCAATCACTTACTTGGGGCTCCCTCTCATTACCACCAGATTAACAAACTTGAACTGCATGACCTTGATTCAGCGCATCACGTCAAGAATCAAATTATGGACCTCCTCATCCCTAAGCTACGCTGGCAGGTTGCAGCTGGTGAAATCGGTCCTCTTTGCTATTCAAACCTACTGGTCCACTAAGCTGATATTGCCGTGTGCAACAGTCCGCAGAATGGAAAGCATCCTTTCTACCTTCATTTGGAAAGGGCCGAGCATGCAAACGACCGGGGCTAAGGTGGCTTGGGCCAAGATTTGTAGGCCTGTTCAAGAGGGTGGGCTGGGGCTGAAAAGTATCAACCACTGGAATCGGGCTACGGTTGGGAAGTTGTTGTGGGGGCTGATTACAAATAAGACTTCATTGTGGGCCTCTTGGATCCACACGGTTCGGCTGCGTGGCAGATCGTTCTGGAATGTACAAATTCCAAACTCTTGCTCGTGGACTTGGCGTCAAATTCTGCATGCTAGGGACTGGTGCAAGCACCACATCAGATGGCGTATAGGTAATGGGGAAATTTCGTTCCTATGGCAAGACAACCGGTTGCCTAGTGGAAGAGAGATAGGGAACTTCATCTCCCCAAGGCAGCTAGCCCTCACAGGTTTGTCTTGGAATTTTTTTTTTGGAACTGTAAGATGGATTAAAAAAGGGGGGAAATATACAAGAAAGGAAAAAGGCCTAAACAAAGGCAAAAACACGCTGGGGCAGAGAAACAGGCTTCCCCACCCAGCCCAGCCAAAAGAAAAACTCGAAGGGCTACAGCCCATTCCCGGAAAAACACACAGCTAGGCCTTGGCCTAAAAGAAACAAAAAGAACAGCCCCTATTGGGCTCTGCAAAGCCAACCTACTACAAAACTCAAATCATGGCCCAAATGAGGCTGCAAGGGACACGAACAGGCACTAGAGGTCTGCCAGGCTCCTTCACAGGAAAGCTAACCAATTCCCCAATCAAGACGAATGGCTGAGGGGAAAGTGACTTTTTTCTTCATTCCATTGAGATGGAGACGAATAAGCTGATAGATGTCTTCTGAGATGGAGTGCATACTTCGATATTGGGCATTGAAGCACCGGTTGTTCCTTTCATGCCACAAATGGTAGATCGTGGTGGAGAGAATGAGCTTCGGGATGGAATGGGTGATATCTTGCTTCTTCTTGAATTTACTGGAAGCCCATTGAAGAAGTTGGTTCCATGGCTGCACTGGCCAAGTGGTTCGGACTTTTTCATTTATGGCTTTCCATATTGTAGCAGAGTAGTGGCACTCAAAGAACAAGTGTTCATGACTTTCTGGGTGGTTGTTACACAACTTGCAAGTGATGCTGCCTTGGAACCCCTGTCGAATAAGCTTGTCCATGGTCTGAAGCCTACCCATAGCCGCTACCCATAAAATAAAG